>JAUYWH010000027.1:4268341-4312254 GCA_034779795.1 Ctenopoma multispine | reverse complement strand
TGTAAAGTGCCTTGAGATGACTTCTGTTGTGAATTGGCGCTATATAAATAAAGTTGAATTGAATTGAATTGAATTGTAGCAAGAATTAAATTTATATTCATCATTTTCTTAAGATTCATTCTAAAGCAGTCTACATTTATTTCAGTCTACTGTTGAGGCAGACGGGGGCAAGCAAACCTAAGAATTCACATGGTTGGTTTGGACTGATGTTTTGTGTTCTTAATATTGTCACGCAGCCATTAAACTTTTCGTGTTAAACATTTTTCCTATGACAATGACTAAACCCGAGATGGTAACAATATTAACACTGAGGTTTTTGAGGCACTTTCAAGGAAACGTGTTCACATTGTTGACCTTATGTTTAAGATTGCAGTAGCAAAAAAATGTGTTCTTTGCAAGTTTGAATAATTTACCTCTTGTAGTTTTAAGGTTATTATTTGTATTATACTCTGTATAGTTGCTGAAAGTCCAGGTTTGTCACAATTTCCCTAAAATTTGAATCATCTGCTGTAGAAGAGAGGTACTGTAAATCCTGTTTCTTCAAGTTTTTGAGCCAGTTTATATGTTGTATGAAGTGTCTAATTATATCTGATTAATGCTTCTCTACATACCTCTGTCATGTTTACTTATGTCTACAAAGGCCTAGCTTAGTACTTCAACTCCTGGTTCCCCCTGATTCCTGGTCACATGTCAAAGGCTCCCTGGACAAGACTGAACCCTGAACTCTTGGCGCCTGTCCACAAGGATTTTCTCCAAGGGGATTAATATGTATCTATTGTTATCATTGTTATAATTACATTGTGTGTTTCTGACATTGTCTTCGTAGAAATGTGAGCTCAGATGGGGCAGAGGCTCGACGCAGGCTGAGGGAATGTGAGGGACTGGTGGACGCCCTGCTTCATGCTCTTCAATCAGCTGTAGGAAAGAAAGACATGGACAATAAGGTAGGACAACATAAGACTCACTTACTGAAACATAAATGTTTAATTCTACTGTACATACAGTATACACACATGCTACTTGTATATGAGAACGTATCTATCTCTCTTTTCTCTTAGTCTGTGGAGAACTGTGTTTGTATTATGAGGAACCTGTCCTACCACGTCCACAAAGAGGTTCCAGGGGCTGATAAGTTCCAGGAACCATCAGCATTACAGGCCCCTGGCTCAGCAGGGCCACAGAGGAAGAAGAAGGATGATGCTGGCTGCTTTGGAGGCAAGAAGGCCAAAGGTGAGAAGGAGAAAAGTCAGAGACACATAAAAATCTACTCAGGAAAAACAAAGAAATAAAAACCATGTGATTTGCATTGCATAACAAACATAGTTCTTATGGAACATTTTGTTAAAATGATTGATAGTAAGTTCATGCATTGTCTCATAGACTTAATTATTGTTTTCAGCTTCTGCCTCATCATTTGAATAAAGACATTAGGATGCAATATTCGGACTGCTTTGTTGTGGAATATCTATGGATAGATGTCCACAATATCCATTAAGGTGCCTGTCATTATGGTGCTTAACACACACAAACAAGTTTCTATATATCAGATATAAATCAGAAGAACTGTAACTGAAGGGATCACACATAGAAATAGCAACCGTTTCCAAGTGCAAATGAACATACACAAAAATAATACAAATATTTTACATTTATACATTTAGCCACTTTGTCAGAACCTCATGAACTTAAAGTGTAAGGCTAAGACTTGCTGTTATATCAGTGAAATGAGGCAGTTAACAATTCTCTGTAGTCTCTTTAATCTTCAGTACAAAACCATGCTGACACTTGAATTCATGGCTCATGGAATGGAGGCCGATCATGACATTGTTTGCTGTTACTGACTCTGCTTAACAGATGTGCCATGTACGTATGTGTTATTAGCAACATTTTAATCAGTGTTCTGCAAGGCTGTTAGCAAAAAACGACACCGTTATCTCCCTGCTGTACAACAGTAATGGCTGCCATTAATCAGTCAGCCAATGAGGTGTGACTACCAGCCAGTGACCCTTGACTTCTAACGAGTCATTGGAGAATCCTTTGGTTCAAGGGTCACGACAACACAGTAGCTAACGTGCAGATTAATAAAGAAACTAATTACCCACATGAATACTTCCACAAATGTACACACAAACACATAATAATGTGTTTGGCTGCTGCAGAGCCTGAAGGCATTTTGAGTAAAGAGACTCAGGTACAGGAACATTAAACGTGGTTATAAAGGAGCATGGAGGCGGGTAAGCAATGCTGTCTGCAATATGCTTAGTAATTTGTTGGCTTAAGTAGGTTAAGTTTGGCCTCCTCCTCACTTTAATGTCACATACATTATAAAATATAGCATTATGATCAACATGTGCCAAGCAGCTCATACTTTTAGTTAATGAACAGTCTGATTCTTGGCTGTTATTTCCTTCTCTCTTCTGCCCACATAGTGATATACAAATGCTGGCAGCTTGTGCTGTTTTTATGTGTTTGACTGTGTGACTCTACTCTGTCCTATCTGACAATGGAAGCTGATTGCCCTTCTCTTTCCTTCTATCTTTATCTTATCTTTTCCCATTTTCCTTTATGTTTGACACCTTTCTGGCTGTTTGATGGTTTCTTCCTCCCTCTCACTTTCTCTCTAAAAGCCATCCCACTGATGCCAACTCCTTGAACAGGTTTCCCAGAGAACACCTGTGGACTACTAATGGCTTCCTAGCTCGCCTCCTTTCTATCTCACAAGTACTACTTTCCTTTTCTCTCTCTGCTCTCTCCTTCTTTCTCTGTGTTGGCCTTTTTCTCTTTTCCACTTCACTCTTTCACCCTCCCTGTTCAGTTAAAGGTGACTGCTTTTTTGTGAAACACTGTTCACATGTATTGCACAGCTTCTTGACACATGCACATCTTTTTCACCATGCCTCTTCTCTCTTCTCCCTGCTTTGTGTTTTTTGGCATTGGTGCTGCTTCCTTGGCTAACTATAGAGGAATGGTTTAATCAAGGTGAGTGTCCCTCCTTCAACCCTTTTCACTTCAGCTCTCCTCCTTGCTCTCAATCCTACGGCCTATGTCCCTCCTCCTCCTCCTCCTCCTCCTTCCGCCTTCTTCACCATGGCTGTAGAATATAGTTACAAGTAGTTTTGAGTGTCCTCCAAAAACCCAAAAGTTCCAAGGACTTTAGAAAACTATGGTGTATTACTCATTGCACTTGCCTACTCATCGTAGCACTGAGTATATATTGATTCAGATAAAAAGTCTGTTTGGCGAATCAAATGAATTGAAGATGCAGCAATGAAAATGAAAAAATTTAATCTATCACCAAAACTATTTTAGCTTGAATGTATGATTGAATAGAAGTGAAAAGACTTTTAGACTCCAGATAAAACATATCCCAAACAGTTATGACGAGTATCAAGCTCTGCTGCAGATTCTGTTAGTGTTTGTTTATGTATAGAGGCTTTGAATCACACGCATTATTGGATTTGGTGCCAAAGTTTTCTCTCCTTAAAAGTGGACAGTACATACTATAGGTTTTCTTGCTTGTCGACAGTTAGATGAGTTCATTGATATCACTCTCTGCAGATATAAAGTTAGATCCCGAAGTTAGGTTAATTGGCCCCTTTTCTTTGTCCACATTTTTCAGGTCAAGCAAACGTGACTTAGTGAGGTGCTTCAGTGTTATTATTTGACTCTACAGAACATTTATTTGTTTTGTTTGTCAAATGCACTGTATTTGTCAAAATGTCATCTTATTTCTTTGAGTTGCTTTTGGGTAGCAATATTTGTGTTACTGTGTACTCCAGCTGCTATTTTTTACCTAGTCAGACTACGAACTGTATCCTATGAGTTGCTGCTATGAAACTACTTCAGTCTCATCACATTGCTCAGTAGAGTTTGTTATAGCTTAAAGTAGAGGGAATGGTTTACTGTTTGATTCCATTATAATGGCAAATTAACTAAGGATTCTTTATTGTCCCATAATAGAGATTATACTATACCATGCTTTGTTTACTTTTGGCTGTTAACATAAAAAAAAGCAAAAGTTTATACTGAAAAGATGTGACAAAAGAAGCGTCCTTTCCATTTAGACCTACAATATAAAAACTCACAATTTTCAGAATGAGTATTTTATTGTATAATAATTATTACATTCCATTCTTCACAGGATGTCAGCCCTAATTAACAGATATCTTAGTTCATATTAACACCTGTTATCCTATCAGTTTGATTTAGGCAACGTATATGTATGAGCTCCCTTCTTAAAGGCTGCTGGGGTTCAGCCCAGAGGGAGCGCTTCATATGCTTCAGCTTCTTCATACCCCAGCCCCAGTGACAGGAAATTTCACTTCTTCACTTTTCTGCATTTTCATGTGCATGTGAAATGGCTACTAGCTGGTTGTTCTGCAGACACCCCAACACCTCCCTATTCCATGTACCCTTGGCCACTTCATTATTCAAGATGTTTCCCTTCTCAGGATGTACTGCTGTTATATTAGAAAACTCTTGTTGCACTCATACCATTTGATTTCTTAGTATCTGCCATTTCATCCTTGTGAACACGCCGGTGTACTGTAGAAGACAGTGAATTCTATATGTGTGTTGATACATATCATGCATCCAGCTCGCTGTATTTAGTGTACATGCAACCGTTCATGCTGTATGTTTTGGTGTGTAGTGTAGACCTGGATTGGACTGATATCTATATTTACAAAAATGTGTTCATTGTAATCAGTGTCACCCTGAGCGTTTTATAACTCATCTATGTAGTTTCTTTGTTGGTGTTGATTATAAAACAATACCTTAAGGATACACACTGTCCAAAGACAATAGAGAGATATCAGCCCAATCTCATATCGGTCTAACCCTGCTGTCTATGACACTGTCTGTTATAATCCAGTAGTCTCAGGATGTGGCACTGACATTGTCTTCTCTTCTCTCTCCTCTATATAGGTAGAAAAAATGGTGAGAACGACAAAAACTATGACACATTGGATCTGCCCAAGCGCACGGAGCCATCAAAAGGTAGGGCCTCTTCTGGCAAGCAACACATTGTTCTGCGAACACTTTCAGTATCGAGTGAGAACAACCCAGCACGAGTCTGGAACTAACTTATTTTGAAAGAACTTAATTTAGATAGAGCCCTTTGTCTTCTGAATCAGATCTCTGACAATAGTGATATTAGCGGGATGTTTTTATGTTTGGAGGCAGGTCAGGTGTGTCGGTCAAAAGTGTGGGAGGCCTAGTGATTCAGCTTTGTTTGATAGTTTTGTGCTTCGAGTGTGACAGTTGATTGTTGGCAGCTTGCGAGAGCATGAGTTCTGTAAGTCATCTTTTTGTTGAAAACAATGCACTGGGATACAAAAGGCAATAAACAAAGCAGTCGGTTATTGTTTATGGAGCTCTATCAAGTTTGTAGCTAAAGGACATCCATTGTTTTGTCACTTGCATTGTACTGTTCTGGGATTCACCAGTGACTGTTGTACCTAATTAAGGGCGATAAGGTTAAAGTCCTCTATCACAGTTTTTGTTCTATTGGGATTATATCTGAAAGAATTTGAATAATTAACAAGTCTGCACAGGTAATCCGCTCCCATTTCTGCTTCTGCTCGAGTCACCGCTCAGCAGAAGCGTAGACATGTTTTGTTTTAGCCTCTTAATTTTAAGAATTTGCTCCATTTTCATCAGTGTAAATTAGATACAGTATAAGTATAGGATAAGTATAAGTATAGTATAAGTTTTAGACAGTGGGTCAGACAAAACGACCTTAAAGGATGTCACATTAAGCGTTATAATTTAGAATAAAACATCCGATTAGTCACTGATTGAGCTGGTTGAAAATTATTTACATCAAGTTTTGGGAATTAAGGTTGTTACCAAAGGTTAGAACTATCTAGTCATTATCTCTATATATGAAGCTACGGTAACAACATGTTATGTCTTTTTGATTTTATCCACACAAAAATAGAACTGTGTTGGCATTTTATAAGAGAACCAGTCATTTCTTGGAGTTTCCACCTGGCAAGAACCAAAGAACAAAAGCATTGATTGTAGATTGTGTATTTATTACAGTCACCCAGGAGAACGCTTTTCTTTTCTTTGTCTTCTGCGACGTAAATCACATTCTCACTCTGGGTGTACTGATGGCTAAACTTTTTCTCCCAAACCTGCCTTAGGAGAAATATGGAGCTATAGCGAAGATCAATTTAAGAGAGATTACCTCTGGAACTGGCGAAGCAGAAGACGTGAGGGAGCTCTTACTGCAGTGCTCACAGGCTTCTCCTGAATGACTGTTTGAAGATACAAAAGATAAAGAAAAGTTTGAGAGTCAAAATTAACTTTCAGTTAGCCACCCAATACAAACATGTTGTGAGTCCTTGTGCTGTGATAAGTTTGCCTAGCTGTAGCAATTTTTTTTTGTTTCCTTTAATCCCCTGCGAACTAACATATGTTTGACAAAGTCTTAAATATTCCTTTAATTGATAAGGAAATGAGTTGTTGCTTATAGCTCTGACAGGGATACTGATATACAGTATATCACAATGCAATAAAGATTACGAAAGTAGAGTTGATAAAATATTTATACAGTAGATAAAGCAAGACAAGACTGGAACATGTGTGTTTTGTAATCTCCTCTCCTCATTTGTTTGCACACTGGTCCACTTTTTCTGCTTATTTGCTGTGTCTACAAATATCATCATCATCAAATCACACGATCAGTGAGAGTTTTTGTCTCCATTGCTGTGCATTTGTTACTTACAATACTGCATGACTAACTGTGTGCATGCACTCATACTCCCTTTGCTTTAGCTTTATGACACTAACAGGAAGTCATGATGGGCATATATAAATTAGCATGCAACACACCTGAACGTGTGAATATGGTCTATATAATACTTACTACTGTGGAAAGGTGTGTATGTTTGTGTCTTTGTGGAATTTTATCTGAACGTGTTGTTCACCCCTCTGTGGTATACACACATCATCACCTTCATTAGTATCTAATGGAAGACACTCAAAGTCAATACCAATCCTGTTGGACCGTTATTTAGCTACATTAACACAGCAAAGTGGACTCTCATTAAACTAGATCACAATGAATGGCTGTGCTTTTCCAAGTTACGCTGATTTGAACACTTTCAAAGTAAAGGGAAGCAGGTGAGCTCCAAGGATGAAAGTAGTATTTCCCCACTCACTGTGGTTTAGTGAAAGCCAAGCTGACGTGCTGAGACTGTGGATCTACAGTGGTTAAAATTGTGGTGTGACTACATTACACAATAGGCAAACAACACCCTTCAGAGTTTTGAATCCAGAGAAATCAATCATCGTTTTAGGGCTAAATGTCACACACAGTTGAAATGTGTGTGGGTTCCTGTATTTTCTTGCTTGCAGACAAATAGCATTTGACGTTTATTAGCTTCACACACAGGTGAATAACAACAGTGAGATGCATGGATAATAAGCTTAATCACCAGAGAAAACCCCCATTGACATTTAAAGCACATTTATACATCTTTCCTCAGTGATAGAGACTGTGAACGTCATCTGGGCACCTTGTTTGTTTGTCTATGAAAATGTGTGTTTGTGTGGGTTCAGGTGTGTGTGCCACTTTCTGCCACATCCTCTGGTCATCTTTGGAGAGTTTGCAGAGAGAGAGAAGCTCTCATTTGGTGGGGATGGCTAAAGGAGATATGGAGAGATTACATGTGTATCCCCGTCCTGATCTGATGTCAGGCAGAAAGAGGTCAGTGCTGGGACCAGGCTGGACCTGGCAGTGGGCTATGATTAATCATTGTGTGTGTGTGTGTGTGTGTGTGCGTGTGTGTGCGTGTGTGCGTGCGTGCGTGCGTGCGTGCGTGCGTGCGTGCGTGCGTGCGTGCGTGTAAAGGAAAAGGGAGAGCGAGGTAGAGAAAGAACCAGACAAGAGAACCTGGTATTT
Organism: Ctenopoma multispine; assembly: GCA_034779795.1. Lineage (NCBI taxonomy): Eukaryota > Metazoa > Chordata > Actinopteri > Anabantiformes > Anabantidae > Ctenopoma > Ctenopoma multispine. The sequence goes on along the minus strand of JAUYWH010000027.1, from coordinate 4,304,342 downwards.
TATTTTTAAATACTGTGTTGAATATAGTACATGGTGTTTTGGATGTTTAATTAGAGTTTTAATTATAGTTGGAACAGGGGCATAAGCTCACTTATATAATTGTTATAGCTATTCACAGGTCCAGTAGACACAGAGTTTCATGCATCTGGCCACTTGAAAAACTTAAGTTCAGTATTCAGTCTCCAACATCTACTGAGACAAATACTGTAGTAATAATAATAACCTCTTTAATGTTAATGCACCACTATGTTCACCAGTTTGCTGTTAACTTAGTCCATCTGCTGTTTTGGTTCTGGGTAGCAAGTGTACAGTGGGTTTATCATTGAACACTGCTGCCTGCTCTGGACTGAAATTGAGATTGATGGGGGTTGCCGACTATAAAACCAAAGCAATGGGCTAAAAGATGCTAAAAATGCATTGTAGAGATGAGAGGAATTCGGTTTTTGTAGCTTTGCCATTCAAACACCACTATCACAGATATCTGATCATCTGATATTTTAAAAGTATTTATTGGTGTATCTTTAACTCTGAGCAAAATAGCAACTGATTCTGCCTCCCATATTTAAACTAGATTTTGAGCAAAAGCTTTAAGGCAGAGTGGGGTTGCTTATGAATATGGAATTTCACCTCTAAAATGAAAACGTGTAGTGTAAATTATAATACTACTACAAAACCTATAATGTGTGGTACTATCCCACTTCCCCTATGTGCAATGCTACTACAAGTGCAGTTGACTTGACCACTGTACATTACAGTTCACCTGTTGTATGAACTTATTCAATGTAGACTTCACTTCTAACTTCACAATCTTATTTGTATTCAGCTATAGTTTGGTGAGTACACCTACAGTGTGAGCTGAAAAGCTCCTCTAGATGATGTCAGCTATTTAAATATAGAGAAGGCAGAGGGGGGTGTTTTAATACCATAATTCACATGTATGTCGCAAGCTAGGATTATAAGAAGCAAGTTGCCCTTTAAAAACTCAGTTTCTATAAATTCAGTGAATACACATAACTCAAAAGTCAATGCTGTGTTTTTTTCACTTAGTGAATGTGTCTTGCCAACGTTGTGATTTGTACTTGTGATTATGTAGCCACTTTGTCCACCCGTACTGATTAAGTGAGTTATTTTGTCGGTGTAGTTGCTGAAAGGAGACCTGTTGCAGGCACATACATCACTGGAGAAGTTCAGTGCTACCGGCGGTCCATTATTCATGTTGCCCAGAACAGAGGCCAAACCAGAGAAAGGGATGGGTGCAACAAAAGCAATTAAGAAGTGTGAACAGATGAATTTCATTAAAGATGCTGTGAGTTTGGCAATCCCTGAGATGATAAAATATTTTCCCAGCAGTTAATTGAAATCACAGCGTAAACCTTTAGATTGGAGAAAGGTCAAGTGAGGGGAAGAAGGAAGGCTAGACAGAAGGTGTGACGTGCGATGACTGAGTATATCCAGATCTTACTTTCTAAAAGCAAAGGTGAACAATGCCTCAATAAAAACTAGTTGCTGAGGTTTGCTTCAGCATGTAAAGTTTGGGAGAGTATTGTTGTGGGTTCAGTGAGCTCCAGCAGCCAAAATGAATCATTACAAGTACTCACATCCTGTCAAACCTAAGACAGGAATCATTTGACACTGACAGATGAGGAAGGTGGGTTTTCTCATTGTAGAAGGATGTACAGTAAGAACATATTGGAACAATATTGCACATAGACCTAAAAATAATATCAGTCTAACATTTATGCAGCATTATAGTAAGGTTAAGTGCTATTCTCTGGTATTCTGATTAATCTTTCTGTCAAACTACTACTACTGATCCCAACTGCATTAAGTAGTGCTAATCAGTCAGGGGGGATAGTAAGGGCAATCTGAGCTATAAGAATAAAGCAAAACAGGCCCTGTGTTTAAAGCGCCTGCAGTATGCTCCACAAGCTGTCCCTCTTGCTCTCTCTGTTTCTTTTTCTACCTCACTTACTAATTCTCATTTCTCTTGCTCTCTGACACGTCAGTGCTCTCTCTATCCCTCTGGGATTTATTGTGCCTCCCTCGCCTTGCAAGCAGACATTGAGCAATAGTGAAAACAGCAGCGTTTACCAAGACGACAACTGTGTAAAACGTCTCACTGCTTTGCCTCGCAAGCCGAGCATTTAATTTGTGGTGAGGTCTCCGCATTGACAAACAACATTATTGAGAGCTTTTATGTATTAAATTGTATATCCTTCTTTGATTCCATCCCACTGGAGATCTCTGTTTGTAGTATAATGAACACCGACTGTTTTGCTGTTGGAGTCGTCTCTGCGTCTGATGTATCTCAGCCTCTGAAGTCAGAGGCTCAATTGAATTCATGAAAACTGAGCTACACTTTCACTGTCTGTGCTGTTGTCTGTGCTCATACAGGAGACATACAGTATTTCACTTAATGTCTCTGTAGCATGAATCTGATTCTTCTAATCCTCCCTGTAATATTTTTATGGCTTAGAAGCTGCAGCGAGAAAAAGTAATAGTCTTGTCCAGAGGAAAGAAGAACGTCCTGCAGCAAGGGGCAAATATGTTCAAACAGATATGTTTTTCAAGATAAAGCATCTACGTGTCAATAACTGCTGCCAAGTCTGCTTTAGAGTAGCACAATCCAATAGGGAAAGAAAGTTTTTGCATGTTTTGTATTGACTTAACATCCAAAGTTTAAGCAGAATATAATGAATAATTGACTCTATATGCCAAATTCCAAGCAGCAGCCTAATGTAGGCTCCGTCTATTTTCATGGGTGAGGAATTTAACACCCACATAGTGAATGCTGACCCGTTGCCGCTGCGTTCTTGCTAGCTTGCAGCCTGTTGACCAATTTGGTGAATCCCGTATCCCTTTTGTTCGGAATAAGCACACCACTCAGTGGCACCAGTTGCCTCCCTCCTCCATCCACTAACCCCCTGCCGTCACATTCACAGCCAAGTGCGACCCCAAATGATGATGGCTTCCTCATAAATGTCTCATCAGGCCGCAGAGGTGGAATACGAAGCATGTACACAAACAAATAGCATGCATATAAACATATAGCACTCGTGCGGACACATGCCCGTGCACATTCACACATACTTTCTCATTAACAGCTTCCCTGCTATCTTGACACATAGCGTCCACTCCACACAGGCATGGATCCAGACTGTCTGGCACCTTATATCAATCTCTGTGTCTTTGTAGCCTCTGTCAATACATTTCCCTTGGCATTACACCTTCCTTATGCTATATATACTGTATGTTGTCATTTTTTTATACTGGATACAGTCATGTCCTGAGGAAAGTTGATCCTCTTATAAGAATAGTCCAGTGTATCACAAGGTGTGATGAGTGACTATTTGTCTGCTACGTGTATAGTTTGCTAAAGGAAGAAGAAAAAAAAGTAATACCTACACCTAAGCTATGCTGCTCTGGAATTTGCACCTTAATTGTGTTACTGCAATTATGCAGTTTCCTGCATAACTGATGCCTGTGTGTTGAGACACAGATGTTGTATTAGCCAATTTACATTTAGCACTTAATGTAACTTGTTTTGATTGGATAGCTGTCTAATATAAAAAAAGCAAGTGGAAATGCAACAGAGAAGCATTCAAGACAGACAGAAATCAGATTGTTGTAATGATGAAAATGCATGAATTTAGTCATTTTAATTTGTCCAATTTGAAGTATTCAATACTAATTCATTAAGCTGCCTGTGAAAGTAGCTACTTGCAAGGTCTTGCCTCAGTGTTAATGAATGATAAAAGACTAAACGTAAATACAGGATAAACAAAATTAATTACAAATTAATCATCTTTCTCCACAGTAACATAAAGTGGTGTTGTCACATTAGTCTGATACCCGACAAGTGCAACCATTGAATGAGACGACACAATGATCTATATGGATGAGAGTATTGAAGTAGTGCTGCTCATGTTTTGAGTTAAAGGAACTAAACTGTATATTTCAACTTCTGCCATTGCTTGGCAGCTGGAAACAGTGTAGCGCTGACCTTGAGGTGCAATAACAGGATACATTAAACAAAAGTGTATGAACCTGCATTTGAAAGTCATTTGCATACTTGAAAAGTGAGGTGTAAATGGGGCCTCTTACCTAGATGTTATTTGAAGTACCGAACTGTATGCTGGGACGATGAAGTGATTGTGGACAGTAGTTCAGTTAATTGTGACAGATATAAAGTTTCATGTATGCCAGCATGTTAAAACCTCATTTCACATGCTAAATGTTCACACCTCCCTACCCACCTCACCTAAGATTAAAACTGAATCCCACTCTGCCACACCAGCTGTTGGGTGTTCCACCATCCACTGAGCCTGTTCAGCTGGCCACAGCTGACCTGAAAGTGTTCAAATGCCAATCACTTTCCCTCCTTTGTTGCTGATGATAAAACTAAGCACAACACAGAAAAAGGACTAATTATGTGAACAGCCAGGGGCTTGCAGTTGACATTTCAGCTACTGCAACCCCCCCCTTCACCCCTCCACCCTCCTCTCATGAGCCATTTCACACAGGCAGTGATGAAAAGGAGGGATAATAAGGAGTAAAAAAACAAATGAGGGGAGCGAGAGGTTTATTTAAGTGGGACCACCTTGTGTTTTGTTGAAAGTACAAAGAGGTTTGCATAATAATGCTATTCCTAGGAGGTCTTGTGGAGAGGAGCAGCTCTATACATCATTAGCGGAATGAAGTCCTTGTAGATTAGTGTGTTTGTGTGTGTTGATGCATGGCAACATTTATCCACCTGTGTTTGGCAAAGGATAGTGGGGCGTCTCTAATTCCCACCACATCCTCTGTGCATAAACTTAACAGCATTTCCACCCACTACAACAGCAGAGATTAACTGTTTCTCAACTTCTATAAACTTTCCTTACCTCCCCCCCAAAAAAAACTCTCAGTGCCCCCAATCAGTGATTCTCCACCTACACAGATCTGTGGGATTCTAGAAAAGAAGAAACCACCATAGCCAACAGCATCAGGCTCTTCAGATGATTAACCATGTCATTCTCCCCTCCCCCTCCCATCTCCTCAATCCTAAGCAATTGGAGCAAAGTGATAATTATGAGACAAGAATGATTCCAGGGAAGTAGGAGGAAGCACAGTGAGATTTGCTTGCCAATTGGAGCCTTTGTTTGGCCCCGTTTGAGGCACAAAAGTGCTGCTTCCTGTTTCTGCTAGAGATGCTTTTAATCTAATTAAAAGCAGATTAATGGTGCGCTGACTGGCATCGCTGCAGCTACAACAGAGGCTTAGTGAGGGGAAAAGCGCCCTCCTCCAGAATTCACCGGTGTCCTGCTAACAGTAAGTGAAATATTGGTCGTAAACAGTCTAGACTGTTGTAAACAGCAGTGCCTAAATACACTCTAAGGACTGCTGTCCTTGTATGTAATCGAAGGAGAGGGTCAGATGGAGCAGAGTAGAGTTCAGCACTGGCAGGCGTCCAATCAAACTGTTTCTCCACGGGGGCTTTACTCTTATCATAAAATCACATAGAGTTACACTATATATCATATATCATATCCCATGCAACATAACATTTGTACTCTCCTTGCAAGCAGTGCAGACGAGAGGAAGGGCCAAAGTCTCGGTGCTTTACCAGTATTCCTGTAACTACATAACCATGAAAGAGGAAATATTAACAGCCTACGAAGAAAGATGTGAGCATCTACATCTGTAACGATGCAAGAAGAATAATTGGGAGTGGGGGGACATGAAACATTTTTTGGGTGGTTATTTTTTTCAGCATCCACAGCCAATCTGCTGGACTCGTCTATAATCACAAGTATTTGGGATAATGATGGGTTCTTTTAAGCAGGCAGGGGCGACTTATGTCGTTCTCACTGTTTTTCATTTGACAATCATAAGTAGTCAAACACTCACACACAAATCCTAATTCATACAGCTGCCCACAACAGTCACAACACAAATGCTGTAAAACTCTCCTAGAAAACCATACACACACATCCACACATAACGAACAACGAGTGTGTCCTTGACCATGAGGGTGGTATTATGTGGCTATCACTATCAGAGGAGGTGTTGTTTGTCAGGATGTTAGAGAGAGAGAATATTACCTGGCAAAACTGAGTACAGCATCAGCTGTGTGTGTCTGTCCTCTATATGGGGAGAGAAGCATAGAGTGTCATGCTCCAAGGCGAGAGTTAATCCAGAGTATCCATCACACTTCAGTGTGCCATTTCAGAACAGGGGGGATGGTGAGGCTGGAGGGAGAGTTAAATGAGAGATGGGAGCTGACACTGACACAGACACAGGAAATCCCTCCACCGTCAAACACCATCACAGCCACCATCCTGCATTCCAGATGGAAAGTCTAGCCGGAGACGGAAGCTGCTAGCAGGTTTAGGGCCATAGGATTAAAGGTGAAATACACACTACAATAAACCACAACCATGTACGTTTTCTTAAGCTTTGACTTATTATTAGGTTACATATCATGTAAATCAGCACTCAATAACTTCCCACGCCCCTCAGTTTGTCAGATAAAGGCATGAATGTGTTTTATCATTGCTGCTAGACTACAGAAGTAATTGCGTCTAAAAATACGCTCCTCTAGATGTCAGTAAATCGAAAACTGAACAACCAGAGTAACTTTACTCTAGTTAACTTTAGTTAACTGAGTGAAACTACAGTGGGAATTACCTGAGGTCTCTGTGTATTATTAATGTTTTTTTTACTGTATCAGGTGCAATGAAACAGTTGTAGTAAAGTCAAATAAATGTCAATCAGTACTTGGCAATGCAGTTCTGGAGAGATGTCTAATAAGGCACATAAGTGACACATGTGTGAATGTATTTACAGAGCTCATGGTTTTTTTAAACAAGGATGCATCGCCCTGTATCCTGCTCTAGTTTTGCAATAAACACTATTTATAAACATGACATATGATGCTGTGATTTCTAAAGACGTTTACCTGTGGAGAAGACCTGTGTTTTGTCCATCCATCAAAAACTCTGGCAACTTGTGAGCTGCATGCACGGCTGTTAACATGTAATGACCGTGATGAAGCAGGAGTTCAGTGAACGATCAGCACGTTTTGGGTCCAGTTTAACACTGAGAGAAGAATATTTTATTTTTCTTTTAGCTTTTGAAGGGAAACACGGTGCCTCGTCATGACATTTACTGACGGTACAAATTTCCAAAGTTGATTTGTATTGTTGGGGACAGAGATCACACGCTTGTCCCTCTCCCACCCCCAGCTCTCATCCATCATGACAGAAATAACTGCAGCATATTTAAAGTATATACATAGGTGATTATTGAGGGAGCAAGTGTTAAAAATTGAACTAGGATTTTGTGTTAAAATGCAACAATATACTGTAGTTATTTTGTGTGTTCGTATAATATATTGGAAATAGAGTCCGAAATGTATTATAGCAATAAAATAATTTGTAAGCTGTTGCGGGGCAGGGTGGATTTGGCCTGCGGGCCTTGAGTTTGACACCTGTGGTGTAGAGACTTTGAATGCTACAGACAGAATACAGGGGGGAAAATAACAAATGCACACAGGTGAAAGCTTTTAGATTAACAGACAAGGAGATAAGACAAAAGTAGAACAACTAAATCAAGAGAACCTCCTGAGACAAAACATAGAAATAACCATAAGACAAACAACAAAGCTCCACTGTGACAAAACCCGAACAAAATAAAACAATAATTAGTTGTTGATTTCAGACAACGTGGATAATAGCAAGCCTCCTGTTTCTAGCTGGCAAAAGTTATTTTTGCTGGTGGATTTTGATAGCTGTATCTTGCTAGCTAATGTTTGCTTCATCCCCTGTTAATTGCAGTTTGCAGTTCACTATTATAGTTCCTTTCCATCATCTGGATTGCAGGTTTATGCCCGATGTGCCCTCATGCCCCAGCCTCCTCCCACTCCCCTTACCCCACATCTGTTTTATTTATAAGGACTTTATCATTAGCCGTCACTCCAGCCACTGCCATATCTCTGTTAACCTCCCAACGCACCCACATAGACACACCATGGTCCACAGGATTATCTAGGCCTATTCCTAAAGGCTGGACACCCAACCTCTAAACCACCATACCAAACTGCTGAGTACATCATTGAGCTTGTGCTGCAGTGCATCACATTTTCTTCGGTTAGATTGTAGGTGTCTTTTTCCCCCCTTCGTATTACTGCCTAGTTGCCCTGATGTGATCCATGCGTCTCTCTGGACTATTTACCAGACATCTGTCCCATCCACCATACAACATTCATACCTCAAATCCACTCAGTCACGATTTCTTCTTTCTCTTAATCCTACCCATTCATCCTTCCTGCTTTTGCCCCTGCTTTTTGCTTTCCTCTCTCTCAACCATATATTATTCCTTCCCAACCCTGCTCCCTGGTCCCCCTTTCTTTTTTGTCACTTGTTTTTTCATTTTATCTTCTTTTCAATTGTCTCCCCTTTCACAACCTTACTTAGCCTTATTTTTTCCTCTTTTGCCTCTCCTTCCTACTACCCTATCTCTGTCCTTCACCTCTTAGACTCTCATTCCCTCTATTCTCCTCCAGTGATGCACAATTTACCTCTGAGTCACTGTCAGACGTGGAGAGGTGTAGAATGTTGGGAATCAACAAAAAGTTGGAATTTGGGGTGAAACCATGACATTGTCCTGACAGCTTAAGCTTGTTTTCCAGCCTTTTAGGCTCAGGTGAGCGAATACAACTGCCAAAGAGGAAACAGGAAACACCCCCCAAGACACAGATTTTCTCTGAGGACTCCCCTTCTTTCTCTCTCTTTCTCTTTTTTATTCCTCCTCTCTTCTCTCGCAGTCTCTTGCAGTTGCCTGAGTTTCTAGTTTCGTTTGTGTCTGTGTGAAGACGTGACTTGCCTTGATAAGGAGAGCAGGCACTCAAGGTGATGCTGAAACACACATGCACACTAATACGCTCAAAAGCATGCCTCTCCACTTTGAGGCTCTTAAGTATCTGTTACAGCTAAACACAAACTTGCATGGGGCACAAGCTTGGCCACTAATTACAGCCCTCAGGTTAGCATTTTGGACCTGATGCTGTTGAATTATGGGAATTGTCGGTAAGGTTGACAAAGATTTTGATTCAAGGCTTTACAGCTTTGATTGCTGATTTCACTTGCCAGTCACATTGTGCCAGAATGAAGTGTATCACCTAAAGTAATAATTTGTAGTGTAGTGATATAACATGCAGACTGGAAAGGAGTTTGTTCCTTTTCCTTGTTTTGCTCCTGCTGGACCAAATGTCTCAAACAGACGTTGGATAAGCACATTTGTTAGTGGCAATGGAGATGTGGTTTCCATAGCAACACTAGTACTACCATCATGTACTCTTTCATCTCTACACATTGTCTACATCAATTCGTGGAGCAGTTGTGGCAGTTCTGCTGCATTTCGCGGTTGTCGTAGAGATATGGGGGGCATGAGAAAGACTGAGAGAAGATGGTGGGACAAGGGCAACAAAGGAAAGCAGAAAATAATAGGAAGAGAAGCAGAATAACAAAATACACATTATCTACAGCACAGCCTCCTCTGTATCTGTTCTTCATATACCAGCCAATCTAATAGCATAGTACAAATACGTGTCTGCAATGTGTGTATTTGTGTATGTTTGTGCACAGTACATAGGATTCAGAAGTACTTTTACATATTCTACAGTAGCTTTATTTGTCTACTGTAGGCTCTAAAGACCCATTAACACTGTTTGGGATGGAAGATACTAGGGGTAGGCGATATAGCCCCAAAATTATATCACAGTATTTCAAGGAATTTTACAATAATGATCTATATGAAGACATAGGGAAATAAAATGACTCAGTGTTTTATTTGTGATTACGACTCACAGGCAGCAGCATTACTTAGTTCTAGCAAAGTAAAGGGCATTTGCCTTACTTCTTTTCCATTGAGCTGCTGTCATTGGCTGCGTTTACATGCAATTAAGTAAACTGCTTACTAGAATTCCACGCAGCAGGATACACACTTCCTTTTATCATGTTGAGTGTGAGCAGCATCACTTCTATATCTCCACTGTTAACAGACTCTAAACTGTTTGGTTACAGGTCTGTTTTCAGATTTTGAACACACATGACTGCCCAACCATGTGGTAAACACAGCCTGGAAAATGCAATTTACTTTGTTCCACACAGTCTGCTGTGTTATTATTTCCAACTAAAATAATCTGGATCCATGACATGCAGCTTTTACATGGGCCAAGCATGAACGTGACAGAGCTTGTACCTTGCAAATGACTGTGTCGGTCATGTCCAGACAGACACTCTGTACTATCTGACAACTATGTCTTAAACATTAGGTTATATTAACTTTGAAAGCAATTTGTTAGATGGCAGGTAGATATGAAGAACTTCACACAACTTTAAAAGTGTCAATATGTTTTTCATCTGATGGGAAAAAATATCACCACCTGACAGAGATTCAACAGTAATATAAACACCTCCACCTCAGGCTCTGGAACACTATTGCATTAGCAAGAGGAAATGTGGTAGTAAACAACCAGAGCATTAGCACTGTTGATCCACTGAGAGGCCAGATAGCTGGGAGGCACATTCTTGAGCGAGCCACAGAAAACCTGGCTCAGAAGGGGGAGAGCCACTGGCTTTGTGTTCCTGTCCAAAGTTCAAAGGTTGTACTGGGAGAGATGGAGCATTTCCGATGAACTCTGTGAAAGAAAGTGCTTGGACATTTCAGACAATTTGGTGTCAGTTTGTCAGTATGTTTTCCTCTACTGGTGTTGATTTTTCCTCTTTGGACTAAAAGCACTCAGTGGGACTTTTTTGGCCTATCAGCACAGGAAAGAGGAAGTGCTCCCCTGTCACTGTAGAAGCATCTTGGTGTAAAGGGTTCTATTGTGCTAAATGGTAGGAAACAAGCTTTCATGTACCAGACTTCTGATAATTCTGGAGCAGGACCCCTGTTGTGACATGGCCATGAAGGAGGGAGATGGGGCAGGACAGCCTGTGCTGCATTGGTCCCCTCTGTCCTCAGCTTCCTCTCACCTCTCTTCCACCATCCCATCGCTCCAGCACATGTTTGTTACCCAAAGCTGATGGGTAGCTGTCCAAGAGATGGGCCAGTTGCCACCTTCTGCCTCCCTTTGTGAACATCCAACAAACTAAGGCCAAACCACCATGTGGGTATGCTAATGTGTGCTGCCCTGGGGCTACCCATAGAGATGCCAATCTGCAGCAGGAGCCAGCTGCTGCGAGAGGAGAAAATTGAGCTTTGACTCCTGGACCCTGTCAGTCTGAAGGGGTGACTCGGGGGTGAATGGCCTTTGCAGCCTGGAAGTGCACTCTGTTTTGCCTCTGTTTGGCTTCAAGTCTGTTTGGAGGGCTGTGGATAGAAAGTGAATGCAAGCCTCCATCACATTTTCTCTCCGGTGTAGCACGAGGGCCACTTGTGTGTTTTAAATCAACTCAGACATGGGTCAAATTGTATTTGCACAAGAGTGTTGGCTATCAGTGTAGCCTGTGTCGAGGAGCAGCTTGTCACACTGGTTCGCCACAGCAGAAATTAGCAGAGGAAAGAGAATTTGAAAGTCAATGAAGTGTACTTTTCTGAGATTTATACCCAGCATTAACATGCATCTCATATCTGGGCCTGATTATATTCACACCTGACATCAAGATGCATCTCCAGCATACAAATTTCAGATTTCTCATTGTTTGGCTGATGCTCAAATTTCAGTCTATGTCACCTCCTCTAGCAATACTTACACTTTACAATAAAAGCAATATCAGTTGTACCCATCCAAGTAAAGCATATGTTACTAATTAAACTGATTATTTGCATACAATACTTAATTGAAACCATTTAGTAGAATTGTATATCTAGTTCTCTCTAAATAAAATGGAAATGTAACACTGCAGGGTTTGGCTATCATTACAGATAAATTGCGTGGATTATAGCAGTCATAGATTTCTATCTTGCATTAAAGTGCTGACACCATGCGTAAACTCCGCCCATCTGGTGATGGTCCAAGCAGTATAAACAAAACACCGCATGACTCAAGGCAGAACTGTTGAAGGCCTTTCTTAAGCCCTTGCCTAACCCTGCCAATTTACTTTTGTTTACGTGGCTCCGCTGTTCAGCTTTTGGTTTTTAATGAACTAGAAACAGTCACCATTATTATACTGGTGGCATACTACTTTTAATGATGTGCTGTTTTAGCTATCACCCCTTTGTGGCTGTGCCCTGTAAAAGTCTTCATTAGCACTATAACAGTGTCCCAAGTGCCTGCGTGCACTTGTACAAAGACGCCTTGGTGAGGTTAAATGTGCTCGAGTTTCAGAGACTGGAGACTCGACGACTTGAGGTTTCTACAGTGGAATGCCTTCATTTATTTATGCAGCTTTTCGTAGGTGGGAAAATGATGTTGTCGGTGCAGCTCCCTTGTTGTCACTCTATCTTCCATATGTGTGGCTTTCTGTGACAGACCAACAGTAGAAAGCTCATTTGCCTAAAATACAGGCTGTGTTTTTACAATAATTCTGTAAATGTAGAATATGTAGCAAAAACCTGCTGAGAAATGACTTAGGACGACAGCTTCAAGGGATTTTTTTTATACGCCTCTGTTTTCTTGCTTTCTGTGTCTCTCTTTATCTTTCTCTCTGTCTCACCAGCCTTTTCACAGTGTTGTAAAACTCCCCTATGAGTTGTAGAAAGTGATACGCCATCATGTCTCTCTGATTCGATGGAAGTGCTGTGCGCTGCAAGTGTACTTGAAATGGAGCAGTAAATAAACAGAACTAGTAAGGCGCTCGTGTTGTAGCAGGAAGAAACCCTGAACGTGATGTAGGCAGACTGGATCAATGAACATCACTTTTTGACATGCCTGGGCAAAGGTGTGTGTGTGTGTGTGTGTGTGTGTGTGTGTGTGTGTGTGTGTGTGTGTGTGTGTGTGTGTGTGTGTGTGTGTGTGTACATGCACAGAGGAGTTCACAGAGGTTTAGATCCAGATCTGCATGAATGCAGCCAACCATCCTAGAGAGAGTCAGATGGCGCAGAGGTGAGTTGTCTCAGTGAGGTGTTTGAGTGTGAGAAAAGACTCTTTATTATGTTCATGTACTTGTATGAGTGTGTGTGTCCCTTCCTCACCCATCAGTTAATCCATTATCATTTACCAGCCTGTCATATCGCTACACCTTAGCATTAATTGCAGCCGGTAGTGAAGCTACTTGATTTGCATTAATGCTAATCAGTCACTTCAACAACTTTGTTTCTAACCCAGTTTTCATGCTCCACAGAGCCACAAACTCTCTTCAGTGACCAACACTAATTGAATTTTACCTTAACTGCAGGAGTCGTCACCATTGTCTTCTGCTTTGAAAAATAACCTGCTGCTCCTCCCCTCTCACCTCATTTAGGGATAAGCTTAGTGCTGGAGTGCATTTTGTGCACGTTTTAACGACCGTGCCCATTTGTATTTGTGTGTGTGCTGAGGCAAAGCTGGGTGTCTGTGAGTGTGTGTGTATGTGTGTCTGTCCCTCAGTGTGGGCTATGATACAGAGCTCAGCAGGAGTCTTGTAAGGGGGCTACAGTCGTGTGTGTGATGTTTGCCACACCAACAAAAAACACGCTGAGCTGAGCTTACTGGGAGTTGGCACTAATGTTTGTTACATTTTAATGGATTAATTTATAGATTCTTTTTTATTTTTTATCAGTGACGTGGTGTATGGGTGTCTTTAAACCGTAGTGGAAACAAGTTGCAAACACAAATTGGTGAAACCTGTCTTAGCAAACAATTTGTACGTCCAGCATTCATAGAGCAACACTTGGACACATGTTAATGTCTTTTAGCGCTCTTGTCTCCTCCAGCTCCTTAAGGAAACATGCAGCTAAATGCTGCTTCACCACCCACTATGAACTCAATGATAAACATACAGTTTCAACAAAAACCAAGAAATTCTAAGCTTGTAAATATATAATTCATGTCATGCTGGTTTGGACTGTATTAGATTGTACAGGTGTAAATAATAAAGTGGCCAGTTAGTGTATGCACTAATGATTTTTGTGGTGGGCAAAATCTGTGCTCTGAACAGCAGGTGCACTTGCGCCACACCATAGCTACCACTTTCTCACCATGTTTGTCAGTATGTCATAGAATATAGGGCTGTGAGTTGCTCTGAGCGAACCCAAGGTCACGTCACCCTGACAGTTCATCTCCCCCTCTGAATTGTAATGCTGCCTAACAAACTGACGACTAAAAGGCCAAAAGGCAGGAGACGACTGATGACAACAACACTTGCCAACAGAGCCAGACCTGGCATGTGCTATTAGGAGGGACCTAAAGCCCCTGCTAAGGACACTGAGTGAAAGCTTTGGCAGAAATATTCTCTGGCTCAAAAGCGAGAAATTCCACTAAGGATCAAGGAATTAGTTTAAAGGCCCAGTGAACTTCCCTCCATTCTCATCCTCCTTTGGTGAGCAGTACATGTATTTTTTTGTCTTGAGTCCCTGATTTGTAAACTGCCAATTTCATAAGTCGCTTCAGTTGGTTGCCAGACCAAAACCCCGGAAATGACAAGATGCAGGAAATGTGGATTTGCAGATTATATTATAAAGAGAAAATGCTGTCATAATAGGCACAGTCTTGGAGTGCGAGCCAACTTGGCAACAAAGGTTCAACATGGCTGACATTTTGTGCAGACAGAATCTGCCTTGGAGATGAAGTGTCTGTCAACAGCACAGCCTGCAAGATGGTCTCCAGTTTGCTGAGTGTGCACCCAGTAGGCCTAGAAATTTGAGAAGCGTGCAGAATGTTGCTGAGTGTCTGGTTTGCAGAGTTCCCCCTCTTGTCTAGCCTAGAGAAAACCTATTGATGTGATTCATGTTTTAGCACCTGGTTACAACCGGGGTCTTAGGCATGACGATCCCTGCCTCTGCTGCTTCTTTGAAAATAAGTTTAGGATTTTTCAAGCAGCACCTACAGTAACATCCCCCCAGCTTGTCAGTTCCTCCTACACACATTCTGGAGCAGGTTTGGCATGATCTTGGGTGGAAACAGCCACAGGAGTGTTAACAACTATGTTGCTGTGTCTGAATTTGGCAATCTCAGAGTTCACCCAGACTTCTGCTCTCTGCAAATTACAGGTGTGAGATGTGGATTTAGAGGCACAAATGTCAGTTTGTGTGTTTCCGTTTCACCTCTCAGGCAAAGAACTTACACTTTTCTCTCATTCACTGTTTTCTTTTGCCTAAAAAAGCAAGTCAGTAAAAAGCAGTTGCTATTAAGAAACTTGATTCATATTTTTATGCTCTGACCCAAGTCATACTCATGTTAAAAAAGAACGAAAGAAAGATCTTGCTACATCTCAGAAAATGTACTGAGAGCCTTGTCAGCCTCTGTGCGTGAATCCAACAGGGTTAGTATATATCCCTGCCCACAAAATCCAGTGGTTTTCAATAGAACCTTGGAAATACTTGCCTCTGAAGACATGGGAAGAAACAGTGGGTTATATTTTCTGTAATTTGAGCCTAGAAGGATAGAAGGAGTATTTGAAATCGCTTTTGCTATTGTAGAGGATATGAAGGCAGCTTCTGGTGAAATAGTATTTTTTGTAAAAGCTGATTTTAGCCATCAGTTTCAAAGTAGCAGCTAACTTTATATCCGGTCTGAAGTTTGTTAAAGCCTCAGTGTGTAATAAATGGACCATGGCTGTGATCTTTCTTCTGACTTTGTTTCATTAGTTTTTTTTCTACTTTTACTATTAATTATGCCAGTGTGACAACCAGACACGAGTCTTACGTGTATTTTGAGTGCTTCATTGATGCATGTTTTGCAAATGTGACCTAAAAATTTTACTTTTAAGTTGACCAAAGCATAACAGTGAAGGTACATGGACGTCAAAATTTGTCTTTGGGATAATCAAAATAATGACGGCTGCTCAAGCAATTGAAATAAGATGAGATCTCCCTCCTTCCTGCCACGTGAGGTATCCTGTTATAAATGTGAAATGTGTGACCCTTTCCAGAGATGTCAACAGCTCAAAATGACCTTGACAGAAAAAAAAATCCATTCCCTTACCTGTTTAATTGAATGGTTTTGTCTCTTGTTGATGACTTGTACAGCACTTAGTGATGAACGTGTTGGTGCAAAATAAGAAAAACTCTCATTGATTAAATTTGATTTGATGGGATTCTACGCCTCTGTCTCTCTCTGCTCCTGCAATGTCTAATAGCTGATAATGTAATTACATTACCATCATAGGGAAGCCTAATGATTGACTATAGAGGAATGTGTTATGTGTTAGTGAGATAAACCTCTTTCTCAAATTCCCTAGGCTTGGTCAGGACTGCCAGATCAATACATTCTCCTTCTTGTGTTCTCCTAATTTGTAATACTAAAGTATTTCCAATCATAACAGGCTTTAGTATTACTAACAGGAAATATACTAGGCACCTTTTCAGCATTTCTTATGGACTATTGTGAAACCGAATGGACAGCTCCTGTTTTCTGCAGTGCATGCTGTAGAATTATGTGTTGTATTATTTCCACTGAAACTCGGCTGAAATAAGCGCATCCAAATGTTATGCCATTTGACAAGGTTAAATGCCACAAAGGGTTAAAGTGTTATTGTGTGTTATGGGAAAGCCAAATGTTTTTGCTGATTTCTTCTGCCATACAACTCTCTCTATGCCACACTATGCTGCTGGTACATTCACACAGCCTGTGTGTGTGTCTGTGTGTGTGTGTGTGTGTGTGTGTGTGTGTGTGTGTGTGTGTGTGTGTGTGTGTGTGTATTTCCCTGCAGGTTTTGAGCTGCTGTATCAGCCGGAGGTGGTGAGGCTTTACCTATCTCTGCTGACGGAGAGCCAGAACTACAACACCCTGGAGGCTGCTGCTGGGGCTCTGCAAAACCTCAGCGCTGGACAGTGGACTGTGAGTCCTGGGTTGGGGAGAGTACACCACATAGACAACCTTCTTTCTGACTTTTACATTCATATAGTGCATTTTTGCAGCTTGTGACTGCTTATGGTTAGTTTGTGATTGAAACAAAAATACCTAGAATCATATAGGCTTAAAAGGGCATAGAATAAGGTTTAACTCTAGATGTCCTCAGGGTTACATTCAAAAGGTGTAGATGTACAGTGTTGCTGCAAACCATGGATCAATTTTGTAAGGACAAATAAATCTCAAGGCAGAGACACAACTACCGGGCAGCAGGTAGCTGGGACAGAAAAATCTTTATCAACAATGTATTGTTAAGAATGAGAAAAATGAGCAAAATTGGAGGCTATGAACAGCTAAATATCACTGAGGTCTTTGCGAAGGGAACAACAGGAAGATATGTTTAATTGAAATTAGAAACATTTTAATAATAGGTAGATTAAAATTGATTCATTGATATCTTTCCTGGTCATCCCCTTCAGTAGAATTACGTAATTAGATAAGATTAGATAACCAATGTACACCACTGTTTCATCTCAGGTAGATGTTTACTTCTGAGGAGAAGATATATGAACCTGTACAGCCAGGTTCAGGCTTTTATTCCAATTAGAGCTACTGTGGAGCTGCAGAGAGGCTGTGAATTATCAACATGGACGGCTAGTTGTCAGATGCCTGTTTGCACGCACCACCTCAGGCAAGACTGGTCACTTATGTTTTCAGGAAGCTGGCTCTATTCAGCTCACGGCAGCATTATCATGGCAACACTGCTTTTAACACCCATGTGTCAGACAGTAAACACGTCCTTCATCCCCAGAATTCAGGTTTTTGTAGCTTAGGAAGAAATGAAATACCCTGAACTCTTCTGATTTCTTTTAGTTTCATGAATTAGCATCCAGCCTCACTCATTTAGTGTTGTAAATAATTTAATAGTAGTGATTTTCAGCAAAGGTACACATTTTAAGCAGAAATCCTTCCTTCCTTTGGTGAAATTTCCCTGTTGAAGCTGATCAGAATGCTTGGTCAGACTCAGGAACCTATGTAGCTGTTAACACATTACTCTGTCACATCTGGTAGGTGGACAAAGTAAGTCGTGCTCCCTGGGAGGGTGTTAGTGCTTCTCCGAAAATTCTGCTACTGCTTAGTTCCACTAAGCAGTATCTATTGCTCAAGGCACACTACTGCCATCTGGTGGTTAAACTGTGCCTGTCCACTGCTTAATTACATCTCTTGGGGTGTGAGTGCTCAGAGGAGAAACCCTTTTATGTCAAACTTAATGTTTCATGTTACAAAATATGAGAAGTAAATCTACTGATGTTTAAATTAAGACAAATTATATCACATGTCCACTCAGAGCTGCACCATGAAATGTTGTAAATTAGTCAAGACAGAGGAGCAGTGCTCAGTGACTTGTAGTTACTGTGTGTGTATGGGATGTGTACGAACATGAGGACATATGTCAAAAATGTCCTCCCCTCTGACTGGTGTGATGGAAGGTATCTGGATTCCTCCAGTGGATATTTACCATTGAAGTGTGGTGCTGGGTATTTCCTAGATGGTAATCTACAGGTCTTCTTGATTGTTAAACAGGGTGCTGATGTAAATGAATACTTAGGCTGCCTTCCCTACAGGTCAAAAGGTTGACATTACAAAAAGCAGTTACACATTGCACGCTGTCTGTCTCCAGTGGTCCAACTATATTCGAGCCACTGTGCGTAAAGAGAAAGGTCTACCCATCCTGGTGGAGCTGCTGCGCTCTGACTCTGACAAGGTGGTCCGAGCTGTAGCCATCGCCCTTCGCAACCTGTCCATCGATCGACGCAACAAGGACTTAATCGGTATATTTCGCCTATTACAATATGTTTTGCTTTTAGTTGCATTTTTTTAAATTTCTTAAAACATTAGTATTTGAGCACTTTCACCTGGTTAACCTTAAAGAAATATTTCACCTTATAGGTAGTTACGCCATGCGGGACTTGGTGAGCAACCTGCCCAGTGGTCAGCAACGGCCGGCCAAAAACCTCGAGGAGGACACTGTGGTCGCCATCCTCAACACCATCCATGAGATCGTCACAGACAGCTCTGAAAATGCCCGCTCTCTCATCCAGGCTCAGGCCATAGAGAAGCTGGTCGCCATCAACAGGACCAGGTAAAGCTTTATATATGCGGTACATCACAGTACAGTGACTGTAACTGATGTTGCTTTACAACTGTCTCTAGGTGCATCACAACACAGCTCTTTGGAGTACATTGTGATTGTACATACATTTTATTGATCTTGTGTATTTATCACAGTATTTTTTACCTGAATACTTACTGTGTCCAGTAAATTGTAGACACCTGCTACTTTTGGTAGCAGTATACGTTGTTAACGTTGGTCAGTCACAGACATGTGGGTACACCATGGAGACATCATAAATCTAATAATTACAGTATGACCTTGATTGCCATTCGCATGATGAGACTTTATATTCAGGGAGGATAATATGATGTGTCTCTAATGGCTACTGCAGTACCATACAGCCCTGTACTCTAACAGGCCTGAGCCCACACACATCACTACTTACCACACATTAATTAATAGGCTTTTAGAACTGGAGGGCACTGTTGTGGGGGGAGGGGGGGAGGGTTGCCTCTCAAGATCCTGCATTTACAAGTGTAGATGTTCCTCTAAACTCTACTCAGCAACCAAGAATAACACAAGTGATATCATATATTATCACAAACACGTCTGCACCACGCTGCACTTTTATTTTAAGATGAAGGATCAATCATGTTGTGAAGTACTGATCACATAGAGTCATTCTAACTAGCATGAACCTACACATTTCATTCACAGTTCTAAAACCTCTCAGTCCTCGGAGATGAACCTTCTTTGAAGTGAGGCCCCCACACACATGAAACTAACACTGGTGGCTCAGAGGTAGCTAATGAAAGGAAATGTGCATTCATCTGTCCATGAATTAAAAACTAGACTCGAGAGTCACTGTAGGGACTCGACGTCTTTGAATAGATGATGAGATTGATTGCAGTTGCGGCGACGTGCTACTGTAGAACACGGTAGGGCGTTCTAAATGTTTTGGGGTTAGACAGAGTTTCTGATTTTAATTCATCTATTTCTTATTCCTTTTTGTGGCCCCCTCAGCCAATCAGCTCGCGAAACAAAGGCAGCGTCCCACGTGCTGCAGACAGTGTGGAGTTATAAGGACCTGAGGAACGCTTTGACCAAGGACGGTTGGAACAAGAGCCACTTCCAGGTACAGAGTTATAACCTTGTGAAATGTCATTCACACACAGTCTAGATCTGGATTATTGAAATAGTAATATAAGTTTGTTAAGAATATGTGGAGTATAGGCACGGCAAATATTTTGCCAGCATCGGTAGATATTCCTACTGTAAAATAATTGGAGAGTTAGTAAATCTCTAGTTACGTCTTTGCGTGAACCAGGGTGTTAGATATAACATTTTTAAAACACACCACTGTTAACACGCGCAGTCTTCGTGACATTTGACTTTATAAATGTATAAATATACAATATAACCTGGCCTTAAGAGAGAACAAGTTCTCTCTCTTCTACATCTACCTGTGGTGTACGATGTTCACGTGCATGTTTGCGCTGTCCTATCTCCCAGCCCACGGTGACGGCCACCCCTAAAGCAACTAAGAACGGCAAGCCAGGTTACGACGACACCACTCTTCCCCTGATGGAGAAGAACCAAGGTCAGTTAAAGTGTCTGCGTTTGGGGTTGTTGCTGTTTTCACCAGTTTCAAGGACCGAGAAGGTGGGATTAGGTAGAGAATACCTCTATCAGTCCAGGATGAATATTTATTTGGTAAACACAGAACATTTGTTGTTGGTTTTATTGAGAATGAGAAAACAATAGAGTATAACCATACTTATAACCAGTAAATAATATGAACTGTGCTGACAGTGAGAGTATCCCACCTGTATAGTCCTCAAAACAGGTTTGAACATAGTACTAACAGCTACTGAAAACCAGCATATGGATCAGTGTGTGTGTCCACTTGCTGAGGACATGTGTGTATTTCTCATGGCTATATTGAAGCAGCATGCTTTACCACATTACTACTGTCATCCCCTGTGTGGTGTCTCATAGGGGTGAAAAGTAATGCACATTAAATAGGAGATGGGGCTTTGAACAGCATACTACTGCTGTTAAACCAAAACTTCAGCTCTTGATTCTTGAGCAGTATAAAGAAATGTAGCTGATTTTATCAGGGGTTTGAAATTGACATAATAAGGTCAGGGATACTGAAAGTTCTTCTACTCTAAAGTAAATGTATATAGCTTTCTTTACAGTCAAAAAACTTGGATGGAGGGTTTTTTATAACAGCAGCAGTATATGTAGCGGAGGGACTGGGGCTTGTGCAGTACATTGGCCCAACTACAAACATCTCTTTGACAGAGGAGTCAATAGCATAGCGGCAGTTTAAAGTCCTAATTTTTTGGCCTTCTGCCCCCTTTTTTTGCATCCATCCATGCACATCAATCACAGTGCTCATGCCTGCCCACTCTCAGTTTGCATTATTCAACCACTGGCCGAAAACCATTACCCTGGAAAGCAGCAGCGTTTTGGCTCAGTGACTCAGTTTGTTTGTGTACCGCTTTTGTACAAATAGTATATGAATGCTTTTCAGGCACCAGGAAATGTGGCAGTGGTGATATGATACCTATGGATGAGCTGGGTCCAGGTAAGAGCCAGACTGCATGATCGTCCTTAGCCAAAGAAGTGTCCAGTAGTGTTTCCTTTGATTCTACATCTTTTCTACGCTCTTTAATCATTGCCAAGATTTTTTTTATCTCCAAATTCAACCCGTTGAACACTCTGATGTCGGTATGACAGTTTTGGACCGAGCTTTAGACATGATGGTCTTTATTGCGATATGCAAGACCCCTCTCTTGACAAGATGTTTGTACATAGCTGGGCCTACGTTAGAATCTCACTAAAGGATGTGGGTGGTTCATCACTTACTGCATAATAAATACACTCTTAATATATGATACAACAGATTTCCTCTGCTGGACTTCCATCAAAGTAAATAATCCTGCTGTAATAGAAACAGAACTGCAACTTTGACATATGTCCTTTTCTTATATTCATGAATGATTTTTAGCTCTTGGGGTTGATAAACAGATTTTTTTGCCAAGAAGAAGTAACTTTTTAGTGGTATTAAAAAAAATTCAACCTCTAGCCCAAAGTCACCCTCTTGGGGTATATCATGCTGGCTTACCTCAAAGCTTCTGGGCATGCATTTATCAAGCATCTAAAAATCCCTCCTAGGAATTGTGCCGAAAATGAAACTAGGCCTAGGAGGAATTAAATGATCTGTGTTCTCTGACCTCATTAGATGGCTACTCCACCATTGACCAGAGGGACAAGGACTGCAAATACAAGACAGGCGACAGCTCAGTGGACCTGACAGAACGGGAGCCATTAAAGGTACAGTCAGACCACTTCTGATCTCCTGGGGGACCAGGGCATAGAGGATGAAATAATGATGTCTCATTGAAGTATTATCACATGTCCTCTCGCTCTGTCTGTCTCTCTCTCTCTTTCTCTCTCCGTGTTTTCGGTGGTGGTCCTCATTAAAGGCTTTTAATCCTTTTGGTTCTTTAAAGAGGCTGGAAGTTGTCATTCTCCCTTAATGTTGCGCGCTGCAGCTCAGTGCTGTGAACAGCCTCAGATCTGAGAGCCACCAGTTAATTCAGTGCAAGCTTTACAGCGTCTGTAAAGTAATTAATCTGAGACTGATTAAAAGAACTGCCAACAAGCACTCCTTATGGAGACGACCTTTGCCTTGACAATGAACAGACTGCTGCATTATTAAGTGGTCGTCTGCTGATTATACGGTTTGTTTACTGTCAGACAATTCAGCCTCAAAGAGGAATCACAGGATAATGACCTCAGGGGATGTCACACAGGGTCAGATGACTCTCATGTACTGTTTGTAGTTTATTTTTTAGATGCCTAAATATGAACTTGGCTTTAAGTGGTATAAAATGTGTAAGGTCTCCAGGTGTATGATAATTTATCTGCTTCATCATGCAGGTTAAAACTCTGAGACAGTTACAATTCTATCCTGTAGTTGTGCAAATTTTAGGACAAAATAGTACAGCTGATATGATAGTAAAGTAAGGCAACTTCAGGCATTAATAATCCATTTTGGTTGGCACATACTCTAAAAAACAGTTCAAGCTGAAGTTATACTGTCACATCTTGAAAGAGCAGGTACTTTAGCCATCTTGGACGACACAGACAGAAGTAATCACAGAGCTGAGTTTCTCTTTAGAGTGTACAGGCCTGCTACCTTTACTCTGCTGTCTTAAGTCTGCGCTCTGTACTTCCCAGAGGTGTTGTGCCCACTTTGAATGCAACCTGACGGTTGAAACTGCTCTCTCCCTCTTTCATTTGCATGTGTTGGTATTCCGTTTTGTACTCACTCTGACTTCTTTCCAAACTGTCCAAGCAGGGAACTAACACTGGCGTCTCTGATCCTGGAAGCATGTGTGCGTGCGTGAGCGTTATTTGCAAGATGTACTGATCTCCTGTTGTTTTGCTGTGCTTGTTTAACCCGTGCTCCTGTGGCCACAGAATGACACAAATAGGAAACACTATATCAGGAGTAACAGGCCTGCGGTCAGTCTGGTGGACGCTTGTGATGTTAAGCCCCAGCCTGTTGACTCCTGGGTCTAAATGCATGCATGGTAGGTCTGAAAAATAAAAAGCCTTTACCTTTCACATTGGATTGTAGCATGCTTTTCATTCCCGATTTGTTCATCGTTCCCGCCTGTTTTCTTTCACCCCCATGCTGTGTCATGTAGACCTGCTGTCATCCTGCACCCAGAGAAGTCAGCTGAAGAATTTGGTCTTGTTCATTTTAAATAAATTGCTGTTCAATTGAAAATTTCTTCTTAGGTTTTAAAAATGCTTGAATTTATGTAGGATTTTAATAATTCATATATGCTACAATCATTAGCGTTTCCAGCTAACTAGCCTACTACCTAGAGTTTTAACTGAGTGTTACATCCAGGGACGAGGAGCTTAGTATTAACTAACTAGTTTGTGGGATGAAGTAAATGTGCAGTACCTCACTGTTACCAGCACTTTGTAGTATGTGTGGACTCAAGTCATGGATACTCGTCCCTCAAGATCATTTGCCAAACATGCTTGATAATCTCCATCTTAAAAGTGCGTGATGTTAAAAGTCCAAACAAAATATGAATCTGAAGTATGCGTGGTAAGCAGCTAATCGTCACCTGGCGAGGCTGGTCACAGGTGACATATCCAGCTTTAATCCCAGTCTTTTAGCAAGATTTGACATGCTGTTGTCTGGAAGTTGAGTCATGGCAACTGGACCTCTTTCTTGTAGGAAGTCCAGTTGCCATGACTCAACTTCTAGACAACTTCACCTGGATGATCTGGATTGGTCTGAGTTTTTAATTTAGCACCACCTAGCTTCACTCACTGCCTCCCCTAACAGCGTTTGCTTAAATTGACAGACAGAATTCCTCTACTCACCCACCATTTAATATCCCAGTGAATCATGTTTGCAAAAGCTGCAAGCTGATCTGGGTGAGCTTCAGTAGTTTCCATAGTCCTGTCTGTAGCATTTCTATCCACTCCTGCCACCTCTTCACTGCTGTTGTCCTCCACCATGCAAGAGGCCTCTTGTCACATCTCACTATCATCATTGTCATCTTCTTATCTCATCTTTGTCAGTGTTCAGTTCTTACATCTCCATCTACAGCATAATCATTAGAAATACATCACAGGATGATACTTGAGAGATAAAGTGGTATGATCTGTGGTGTTGATTGTAATTTTGCCACTTAAATAAAAATCAGCTACAGGTAAAAGTAAGAATGAACAATCAGGTAAGTCATTTCACTTCATATATCCCACTCAGGACTCCATCCGGCACATTAAGCCTCTGTTTTGCTGGCTCTTACCTCCATTTGCCATCTGGACTGACATAAATAAAGTATTTGTTGACAGTGACAGTAATTATTTAAGTACCTGGATCATTTTTTAAAAAGTGTCTAGTCTATCTGTTGTACATCCACTGAATGCAAACTGTTTCCTCATAAATTCATGAATTTCCTCTTTAATTTTCTATTGTCAACAAATCTCATGATAACAAAAAAACAACGTCAACATGTTATGTTTGCATAAACGAAAACTGCTATAGCTTATTCCTCATTACTCAGGGTCTAATTACAAACATGCCAAGTGTGTGTGCTGAAAATCAACAAATTCACTATTTAGTGCTGTTTTAGTGATGTGTGATATTGCAGATGACACATGAAGGCATTGAGAGTTACACCTCAGAAAAAAATATCAGTAACAATGCAAATATCAAATATAGCTTATCTCAGTCACATGGTGGTGAAGGTGCTGCAGCATAATGTAACAGGTACCTTGGTACACGTCCAGCAGGCACAGAGCCACATTGATTTAAAGAGCTGTTTCTGGCCACTCACATCCCTTTTACTCTGTTTGAGTCCCTACCAACCAATCGGATAAATATCTGGTGTTTTAGCTACTAAATTCTTTACTGTGTTCAGTCTTCAGCAGGACTGACTGTCAAGTGCTGGGCAGAAGGCATATAATGAGTTTGGTGCAATTTAAAAAATGTAGGTCTTTCTTCAGTAGGAACAAATGGACTTGGGGCAGAGTGGCTAGTCAGGGTTGTGATGAGTAAACTAATGAATTCTGGTTTAAGTAATTTCATGGGATTTGTAGACAATAACAAATATATACAGTACTGTCAAACTAAAACCACTATATGTATATTATTTAAGTCACCATATGTCAGACTGAATGTTGTTTTCTAAAAGCTAATTGTTTGTTGTAGTAGATTTTGGACTAAAACTCTTTTTTTCTAACTTTCCTTCTCTGTGTACTTCAGGCTTAAAATTGCAACAGTGCACCACCCCAGCTAGAGGAGGATCTCTCATATCACCACTGCCATTTCGCATGTTTGGAGTTGGACTTTGTACAGAAAAGACAATAAAAAAAAATAAAAAAAAGATCACAACAGCGACTAAAGCAGCCAGCATTCTCATGCTTTTCTGAAAAAAATTGAAAGGAATAGTGACTTCTTCTACTACTTTCTCAAATTTACATTCCCTCTGGACATCATGTGAATTTTACAGTGTTGACTGTTGTTGAGCTCTACTGATGAAAAGAAAACAGACAGAGGCTGGAGCTGGTGATGAAGTGGATGGATCGTCAAAGTTAAGTGAAGGAAGTGAATGGAAGAGGAACGTGTGTTGGAAGGAAACCTGTGTCAAATGAAAGTTGAATGTTGGTGGGTCTTGGGGAGTTTCACTTTCATCTGGTTGTCAAGCTTTGGTATTTTGATCTGAACAGGTTTGGACTGGTGTGTTTTAAGGTCACTGAATGTACATTTTCAGTTTGATAGGATGGACACAAGAAAGTAAATGTAACAGGAGAGAAGTCGAGGCTGAGTAACGCTGTAGCATATGGGATAAAAATGTGCTTGGTGGAGCCTTGCTCTCGCAGACTTACAATCCATTTGGTTCACTGTGTTTTTTCAACAACAACAAAAAACTGCACTGAGATGCTCTGAAATCAGTAGTTTCTAACAGGTGATTGATTTACATTTTATTAAGTGTGGAGTCTGCAAGTTGTGGTCTGGACAATGGAAAGTGACATAGTGTGTACATATGATGGAGTTTTACTTTCTGGTCACACTGAATTGAAAAAGTAAGCTAAAATGGAAATGAACATAAGCAACAGAGACTTTGTTTCGTCATGGTCAACATGAATGAGCCAAGTGGCGTGTTGACATTCACTCACAGAGCTGTGGTTACATGTGTAACCACTCAGGCAGTGTAGCGACGCGGTTCCTTCAGTTTTCTGGTTGATTGTTCTTTGTCAATGATGTTTATTAAAGAGGATATAAGGCATTTTGTTTATAAAAGATTTGTGTTTTTGAAAAGAGGCAGAAGATTGTTCTTTTGTTGAAAGGGTCTAAAAGCATTTTTATTTTTGTTGGCTTTTATATAAATGTATATTAGGAACAAAAGGAAAAAAAAAAGAAAAATGAAGGAAAAACAAACAAAAAATTACAGATTTTTAGTTGTATATTAATATCACATTGTTTGGAAAGCACATCTCATTTGATAAAGGTTCACCATATTTGTAAGCAAGACATAAACACGTAACTTAAATGTGTGTCAAATAGTGTCGAGTTACGCCGATGATCATCTATTTATATTTTGTATTTGTCAAAAAAAGTTACACAGAAAGGTTTATCTACAGTGTTTTTTCGGCGATGAATACATGTTGTCTGGCAGCACCTGCATCTTTGAAATAGCACTCTGGAGGGTTCATGGGGTCAGAGGTCAGACAGAGGTAATGGGTTTGACAAGAGTTTGAAATGTTAATAGTTTAAGTCTTTTCATTTTTCCTCCCCATGAAGTTTAGGGTCCAGCCTTGATCCCTCCTCCTTCACTGGTGCATCTTAAAGAGAAATATTCATTTGTGAGCATGACATAAAAGAAAATCTGTACAGATGTTTATATTGTTTCAAAGTGCCAGTCTTTTTTCTTTTCTTTTTTGTGGTGTCATTTGGATATTAACTAATTCATTCATGTGCAGGAAGAGGTGTACAGAAGAAAAAAAGTGCATCTGGATGCTCAACAAAAATAAAAGAACCGCATCACACTGTACAAAAAGCAAACCGTGAAGTTAGATCATATAGTATATATTTTTACAAAGTGGGCAGTTGAGATGTAGAAAAGCAGAGAGATACAGAATCATGTTGCCAACTTTCTCTTGCTCAATGAGACTGCTTTTAAAATGCAGTGGTACCGTGCAAAGTCTCTTTTCCAGCCTCAGTCTGCCTCCTGGTTCAGCTTGAATAGGAGACAGAAAGACATGTTGGTCTCACTCATGCGTCATCAAGGCAAAACGGCATGTGCCTGCATTGAAGTCTGACTTTTCTTTGTGACGTATGTGACTTTATAAAGCTTGCATATTTTATACAGTGTTTACAAAGATGTAAGTTGTGGTAAAATCAATAAACTACAAAAAATGCTTACTGTATAAATTTTAATTTCAGAAGTTAAAAAAAATTATAATAATACCCAGCATCCCTTTTGTGTGTCCTCAGACATGTGTGCTTTCATTGGACAATACTGAACCCTTGCAACAAACAACAAAGACTCGATTTCTTACTGCACAACGCAGTACCACAACCAAAGGATCTGAAGGTGTATTTTAATGCATTCAATAAAGGGGGTTTTGCTTATGTGGATGTGCAACAAAATGTACATTTACACAATAAAGAGCCAAGCAACTGTGCTGTGAAATAAATACAGGGCACGGACACACGTCGAATCAAACAAACCTACCTGTGTAGATATAACTGATTCAAGACAAAATAAAGTAACTGTACTACTCAGTAGCAGATGTGTTTGTACCTATCATGTGCCTTAACCTTTTCCATGGTAGATAAAAATAAGTGTGTTTTATATAACGTTATTCCTCCCTTTCCACTATCATCCCTCCATCCTGTCTCTTCACCTCGCCCTCCCTTTCCCTTTCTCAACCTCCATTCAACTCACTCATTTACTCTGCACCCCTTATGTCCCACCTCCCCCCCCCCCAAAAAAATCCAAGTAGTTTAGACTGTTGGTGGGTTTCTGCCTTGTATTACATTGTATTATAAACTTTTAAAAATTAGTCATTCGAAAAAACGGTTTTGATTTCCTAGAGGAGTAAAGTTGTTAATGCTTTGGTAGGGAGCAGAAGCGATGCCACAGTGACAGAATGTATTATGTTAATTTTACTAATACCCAGAGGCAAATATTACTCTTGTTAAACATAACGGAAAAATACTGGTTTGTAGAGTATAAATTTGGTGTGTTTTCAATAAATCATGCCTGGAAAGAACCTGTTACCTGTTCTTGTGTCTTGTTTTGTTTTATTTTATGTTGGGTTTTTTTCAGTAAGATTCAAGGTGTGAAGTCATTATAGCAAGTGCTTGAGGCTTCAGTGCTCATTACATAAACCCCAGAATTTTAAAGGGTCAGTTCATCCATATTACAAAAATACTGCTCACAGAAAACAATTAACTTCTGAGCTTCTTTTTAACCAAGGACATAGTTGTTATGTAAATTTTTGAGTATGAGCAGGACATTGTTTATGGAGAAATAACTGTTTTTCAATGGAGGCAGAAAGACCAGTGTAAAGCCTGGTTTTACATGATGATATATACTACAGGCAAATGAGAGAATGTGTTTTCCTGTTATTCGGGTGGTCCAACCAACCTTTCCATTCCTAACAGGGTGAAACTTTATTTTTTAAGGGGCTTTTCTGCTCTGGTTTGGAAATAACATTGCACAGTGCTTTATTAACTAAAACTATGTTTAAATTGCGTGTGTTATAATGCAATAAGATATAGTGAATAGTGTAGTGTGGAGGTGTCAAAACAAAGCAGAGAAACTAAATCTGATTACCAATCCTAGACTTTATTGTTGGAATTATTGTTTGAACAAAACATTAAATTCCCTCCAGCTCGCAGGGCTGAGCATCATGAGAACCTGGTTTCTGAATTTTTGACAGCTGGTAATATGTCTCAGCAATATTGTCTTATTATTATGTTGGATTGTTTAATGCACCATATATGGACTACCTCCTTTTAACAGCCAACATTTCAGAGTCATATCAAAGACATCATTAATATTGTCAGTTACTTGTTTTTCCTGTTGTGGCACATCAATTATTTGAATTATATACAGGAGCATTTACTTAAAATATTTCCTTTAGTCAATTCAACTGTGTTATTTTCACATATCTTCGTGCATAATGCAAATAAATAATTATATTTTAATCTCAATAGGTTACATTATATGTATCTACATTTTTATATTAAGTAAACAAAATGCTATTTATCGATTATTTTTTTTATAACCATAGGAAAAAAACGGGACGCATTTCTTTTCAGGCAATTCTTTAGCCACCACCTGCCTGGTCAGGGTCCTTTAATCACAACAACATGGCTGCTCTCTGTAAAGGCAGGCACCGGTGGAAAAGGACTAATCATTTGCATGTTTTAACAAGAAACCTAACAGGTAAAATAAAACGTGCTTAAATATTTCGTGTGAATGCTGTGGTAAGTTACTAGTGGGAGGCGGTTTTGTCGATAACTTACAAAACAGTAACTGCAGTGGACGTAGTGGGTATTTTACCCGTTAATTACTATGATTTAGATTCACTTCACTTAGAACAACTTAACTTGTTTTTAACAGTTTTGTAAATACAGTAGCTGAAGAAGGAGGCATGGTGGTTAAACTTACATTACT
Source organism: Ctenopoma multispine (assembly GCA_034779795.1). Classification (NCBI taxonomy): domain Eukaryota; kingdom Metazoa; phylum Chordata; class Actinopteri; order Anabantiformes; family Anabantidae; genus Ctenopoma; species Ctenopoma multispine. The sequence goes on along the minus strand of JAUYWH010000027.1, from coordinate 4,274,074 downwards.
TAGGAATAGATAACTGCAACTTTCTGCTTTCTGTTCGTCCTCTATTTGTCCTGTGTGTTAATAACTGTTTTTTTATGTCCAAAATCATTTCACTCAGTTGACGCATTTTGCTAAGCAGAACAGCAAACTTGCTCTGAGCAGCCTTAGGTATTATGGTGGAATAATATAGGCTAATGGGAATGGTATAAAAACCTTGTTTAAGATTGAAGAAGGTTAAAATAAAACTGAGAGTGTAAATAAGGTGAGTTGAGTTGCATAATGAAGGAGCACAGTGCAAACGTCTGTCAGACTGAGTGAATTGTGTGTAGCTACTGCAGACCAGTAAATAAAATTAGCATGTGAGCTAAATACGGCAGGAATGTGTTATGTGTGTTTATTATTTACATGATTTCTGCTTTGTCTCAATTTGTTAATGATTTACCATTGTCATGTAGGGAGGTATGACTATGACCTGGTGGTTATTGGTGGGGGTTCAGGAGGGCTTGCCTGTTCAAAAGAAGGTGAGAATTTTTATTCTAATAAAGTGCGTGTAATTTTATTCTTTGCACTGTGGTTTCTGTTTAATAAAACACTTAAAATACACTTTTTACAGCGGCACAGCTGGGGCAGAAGGTTGCCGTTTTAGATTATGTGGAGCCATCTGTTAAAGGTAATTTACATTTTACTAAATCTACTGTGTCAAATTACATTTTCCACTAGTCACTGAACAACTAAACATAGTTTCCGAGACATATTGTTGAGTATGTTGGAAATGCTTTTACCAAACAGGTACCAAATGGGGTCTTGGTGGCACATGCGTTAATGTTGGCTGCATTCCTAAGAAGCTTATGCATCACGCTGCTCTACTTGGCACTGCAGTCAAAGATGCTAAGAAGTATGGCTGGCAGATCTCAGGGCCAGTCTGCCATGACTGGTAGGTTTAACCTAAATATAATGTTTTGACAAGCAGTTCTCATGCTAAATGAGAGAAATAGTAGTTTAACAGCACCATCTAGTGATGTAATTGCTGTAGGAGAGTGTCAATATTTGTGTGAGAGAATACTTGAATGAGGGTTATGTAACTATTCAACTTTGGGGTACAGTGATTGTTTTATGTTGGTGAAGATTCCCAGTCATCCAGGTGAAGTTATCTGGAAGTTGAGTCATGTCCAAAAAGTAAAAGTAAAGTTTGTTTGAAACCAGTCACTACTCTACTATCCAAACAGCTTCTTCAGTATGTGGATGAGCTGTTTGGATGAGTAGTGAAACCTAATCCAACCTAACAAGAAGTCCAGCTGACATGACTCAACTCCCAGAGTGATTCTTTTAGTAGTCAGTCCACTTACTTACATCTACTTACACACATTTGCATGCACAATGTTTATTTACTTTTTCGATTCCCATTATTCTACTGTACCTCTAAGCTCACACATGTCGATGTGTGAGATACATTAGTATCCCCTCTGCAATGCTAGTTTCTTTGTTTTCACATCTGTACATCTGTTAATATTGTGTGTGTGTGTGTGTGTGGGGGGTGTGTGTGTGTGTGTGTGTGTGTGTGTGTGTGTGTGTGTGTGTGTGTGTGTGTGTGTGTGTGTGTGTGTGTGTTTTCCAGGGCCACAATGGCAGAAGCTGTTCAAAACCATGTCAGGTCTCTGAACTGGGGTCACAGAGTTCAGCTCCAGGACAAGTCAGTGACACAAGATATTCTTCCTCTTTTTCTGTCAGTTAGTTAATTTTATAGTTGCAATGAATGATGGAACTTGTGAATAACCATTTCTTAAATCAAGTCCTATTTAACTTGACCAGGTTAGACAAACCTTAGACATTCAGCAGAAAGTTTTAATGTGTCATGATATTCAAAATGTTTATGTACAACAGTGCACATTTATCACATCACTACTTCTCCCCCTTTGCATTTTCTACCATTTTCCATTATTCAGAAGATTAGAGTATCCATAAACTAATAATTAATATTTACACTCACACACACACAATTTGTGCTTATTTTCCTGGCATGAGATGTTGTTGAAAGCTCTACATTTCTGTTGGTACACAGCTGAAGGATTGATAGTTAGCAACCACATTTTGATTGAGTGGCTGGCTGCAGGGCAAACAGGTGTGTGAATGTGCCTATGCTTAACCTGCAATGTCTTTTGCTTGGACTCAGAATATTAGTGGGGCTTCTAATATGATTTTGTTAAAATTAACAATTAGCCTGGGCTTTCAGGTGGACCAAAGTGCCACGCAGTAATTTAACAAATGTATCTTAATTACAGATGCAATAATGAATGAGCACAAACTTTAATCAATAATAATTACATTAGATTTTCTGGAAAGTAATGGAGTTCTGATGTCGTGAGTAGGAGTCAACAGCTTGAGTACAACATAAATATTTAAGATAGCATTTAGGGATATAAAGATGTGACTGCAGTGTATATATATGTCACACACAGAATAAGGTATTTAAACAATAGTTTAAAATGTGAATGTTGTGTAATTTTTTTTTCTAAACTCCTTTATTTCTCACTTATGTAGAAATAAAGTTGGCTTTAAAATGTTGTTCATATTGATCCAGACTGAATTTCAGTTTTCCTGTTTTCACTAAAGAAAATCCATCAAAAACCCATAAAAGCTTCTGAAACCTCTTCTTCAGCATAATCCTCTTCCCTGCTTTTGATCCAAATGTGCGACACAGAAATAGACAGACCTGTAGCTCAACATAACAAAACACATAGAAATCATAACAAGTAACATCACATTATGTCATTCAGCCTGGCTCAGTCTCTTTTCTGTCCATGTTAGTCGCTTTCCCTTTTAAACAGTTAGCTGGCATCTCAGCAGATTCAAAAGGTGAAGTGTAGAGAGTTTATAGTGGGAATGTATATGTGAGACACAAGTGAGAGAATTTATGATGAGGATTGATACTGTATGTGATGTGTACTACTGGCTTTCAGTACACCACCAGTAGCAACCTGTGTGTTTTCTTGTTTGCAGGAAGGTGAAGTATCTGAACATTAAAGGGAGTCTGGTGGATGAACACACTGTTAAAGGACTAACTACAACAAGAAAAGAAGTGGGTGATAATTAACTCATGTATTTATTCATGAATATCTATATATATATAATATATATCATATCAAACTGTAATTGGATAAATGCAAAAAAAACATTGGTGTGGGTTTAAGGGTCTGACAGACTTTTGTTATGGAGCTGATGTTGTATCCTATATAAAAATTGTAATACAGTTGAATCCTATTGTATTCTTAGATACGGTAACTTTATGTAAATATTAATTATCCTTTATTTTGTAATGCAGTTAACCACAACTTTTTACTTTACTTTATAAAATCTGCACTTAAAGTTTTACAGTATGTGTTTCTGTCTGCTTCTTGAATTTGTTAAAATACAAAATGGACACTTACATATCTACTTAGTGTGCTGTGTTGTGTTTCCATCATCACCTCGGTGGAGAGCACTTGCTTTCATTTGACATTTCCTTATTTTTTGAAGGATATGAACAAAGGCTCTTACTTCTCATTTCCCTCCTCTGTCATGCAGATGGTCCTGACTGCCAAAAACATTGTGATCGCCACAGGTGGACGGCCTAAGTACCCCACAAACGTAAATATCATTGTTGTTACTCCACTGAGGTGTTTGTGTCATTTTTGTTAGAGTAGCAAATAAATTGCCTAAAGTGAAGCAGAATTTGGTTTGGGAGCTTCACACTGTGGCAAGTAACTTAACTAAAGAGACCAGGTTTTAGACAGCACACTGTTCCGTCGTCATTCAGTTTAACATTATTGACAGATGTTTTCTTAATAGATTGGTATTTTGAGAGATATGTTCATAGTTTTTACTGTTATTACAGATCCCTGGAGCGATGGAGCACGGCCTCAGCAGTGATGACATATTCTGGTTGAAAAAGTCACCTGGAAAAACGTAAGGGGGGTTTCTGTCTTCTTATCTAGTTACATACACATCTGATATTAAACTCCTGTTATATTGTTTTAGGCTTTATTTACATTAGATGTGTGTGTAGAATTGATGAGGTCTTTTGCTGTACAGTAAGCCACAAGAGACACAGAACCTCTAACCTCTGCAGTTATAATGCTTCACTGTAACTCGCTCGCTGACACGACATCCCACTGTCACGCATGCTGTTATCACTCATCAGTGACATGCAGTTTGTTTTTCTCCCTTCCTGTCAGCTTGTCCTCGCCTCATGATTCAGATTAGCGGCGTGCATCCCGACCTTTACAGAACAAGCCCTTTAATCCAGCCATTTAGCTCCTGTCATCACCTAGTTAATTGGTCTTACCCTGATGTTTCCTCTTGGCACAATCTGCAGACGTGACTAGCTGTTGTGGTATACCTGGTTTGTGGTGGTTGTTTGCTTGATGGTGACAGATAAACGGAAATAATTATTCCCGTATTCAAGCTTCATATGTGTGGCAAGGCTAACTGCACCTGGGGATTTTTAATTGTTTTTAATTATATTCTGTTTTTTTTTTTAAGTGCATATGAGGTCATGGTGATGATGATTATGATGCTTATAATTGGTCCTTGTGTATTTTTTGTGGCATAAAGTGTATGCCAGATTTGTTTTAGATGTCTTTTTAGAGAATCATCTCTGTTTAGAATCATCACTTTATCTGATCTGTGGTATTTCAGTAGAGGAACTGTGCTGTTTAGCATTCTGACCACTTGGTGGCAATACAAAATCACTTATAGTCAACAAATCAATCAGGGTTCACTATAGCTATACTTAAAACAATTACCACTGTAGAATTTTCCAAAAAACACATTTGTACAGGAGGCAGAATTATCCACTTAAAGACCAGTTGATTTTAGGAAGTCCTTTGATGTAAGAGTGTGGTGGTTAGTGCTTCCCCCGCAGGCTGTAGGGGTTAGCTGTGGGTTAGCATTAGCTTTCTCTGTAACTGCATGCACTAGCGGGAGCTGGAGATGTTGTGCTGCGGAGCTGCCAGCTGTGCAGGTGAGGTCTGAGAGGGTTTTTATGCAGTCAGTGTTGTTGTGGAAGTGGAGCCATGTGAGTGATGGGTGTCTAATGGGCCTTAGAGCATGATCACACCTGAATGGCAGATTTTGCTGTAGGGCAGAAGCCTAGAACTGAGTGCCATCATCATGCTATGAGGAGAAAGCACTGAGCATGTGCCAGCAGGACTGACTGTAATACTGGTCTAGGGATCGGCCAGTATTTGAGTATAACAGTATGTAGGTTCATGTAGGTGGTCTAACTGTGTGACCCCACCACATATGACATCAGAATGAATCATTAAACATTTAGCTGGTCTGCTTGCATTAAAGCTATCTATGCTGCAAAATATGTCACAAAATGGTCTCATCAATACCTCATAGCATTTCAAAGTACTCAGCAGTCCTGCTATACATGCCTTGATAAACCACTTTCTTAATTGGCAAATTGGGAGACATACTGTATCTACTCACTTAAATGTATATTAACTAGACTAACTTTTTTTCAATTCAATTCAGCTTTATTTATATAGCAATTCAGAGTCACCTGAGCCATCTCTAACTATAAGCTTTATCAAAAAGCTAAGTTTTAAGTCTAGTCTTAAAGGTAGAGAGGGTGTCTGCCTCCCGAACCTGGATTGGGAGCTGGTTCCAGCCTCCCAGTCTACATTTGGAAACACTAGGAACCACAAGTAGACCAGCACTCTGAGAGCGAAGTGCTCTGCTGGGATAATAAGGTTCTATGAGGTCTTTAAG
>JAUYWH010000027.1:4189473-4268241 GCA_034779795.1 Ctenopoma multispine | reverse complement strand
CATGGACTAATTTCTCAGCATCACTTTGAGACAGGATGCTCCTAATTTTAGCAATATTCCTAAGGTGGAAGAAGGACTTTCTAGATTCACAGTAGCACTTGAGGCCAAGGCAAAGACATCTAGTGTAGCAATCTGACTTTATCTTGTTACTTTATATAACAGTCCAGTGTTGTAAAGGAACATCAATTTTGACTGATGCTGTGACATCTTTGTGCTGCTGATCACATGTACCTAACAAAGAGCACTTTAAAATCTAATTGTTAAAGTAGTAGTATTGGTAAAGTAGTATAGTAAAGTATTTGTGTAATACATGGTGGAAATAATGTTACAAAAATTCTAATATGTACAGGACTGTAGGTAACAAACCCGTATGCATTTTAGTAAAATTATGATTTTAAGTAAAATTATACTTTTTAATGCCGATATCGGCATTATATCGGATATCGATATCGGACATCCCTAAAAATTACGTTTCATATATTCTAGATTTGTCTCCTGATATCATTGTATAGTTGGTCAGTGACTAGAGTTCATATTGGTAATGACATTTTACCAAGTTTTTTTTCCCAAAAGTGCCTACCATTGGAGGAGTGGGATTGTAAATGTTCTCTCTGTATTGAAGCTGGACAGACATCAGACTAGTGTAAAATACAACAATCGAACACAATGAAGAGGAAGAAGGGTTAGGGGAGATGAGACAGTTTCTCAGTGATGAAAGTGTAGAATTAGGCTAAAGCTCTTTGCCTAATTATCTTTAAGCCACTTCACAATACGTGTTAAGTGCAACTGTGCATTACACAGACATGGGGAAAATGGGCACTGGAGCTCTTACTAGTTAATGTTAGCATTCACAAGGGCAGGATTTGCCGCAGGCACTGAGAGCTGTCAGGAGGAGCAGACCGAAAGAGAAGGAGGTCTGGGTAGAAGCAGTAAAAACGAGGGAGAAAGGGGCCTCATCCATGCGGGTGACGGGCTTCACTCAGTGGGCTGATTTGTGGACTTGAGCCCTGAACATGGCGCACCCCATCCACAGGGATTAGCCTAAATGCTAGCAATTAGCCCTTCTCAACACCACAGATCTCAGGGCTGGATTAGACGTGTGATTCACCTGGACCACACACGAATATATGCTGACACTGCAAGTGCACACACACAAATGTCTTTTACTGTGCCATTTTTCTACGTTTTCCCCACATCGCTTCACTTCCCTCCAAGGCTGTGAAGTTTTGTAATTCATCACCTCTCTAATTCTAGGATTTAAAATAAACATTTTCATCTTTGGACATGCTTTGTTTTATTTGGCCAGATTGTGCTGCACAAATGATGAAATGAATTTTTATTGTATTAGTTCAGCTAACAGCTTCTCTTTTTTTGTTTTTTCAGACTTGTGGTCGGAGCTAGCTGTATCCTTTGTCTGTCAGAGAGCTTGAAAATTGAGCCACTGTGTAGTTCACTGGTAATCAATTGAGAAAAAGTAAAGTTATTAACTTAAGAAAAAGTGACACTAGCATCAAACTTGTTTTTCTATGCTATTTCCGAATAACTCTTGTTATTAGCGCTTGTTTAACTTAGCATACTATGAAACCAATCTGATAATTTATCAGTCTGAGATGCAATATGCATCTGCAGCACTCTTGCACATGTAAATCAAGGAAGGTTTTTCAATCCTCAACACAGTTTTGCTTAGATGTGGCTCTGGAGTGTGCAGGGTTCCTCACAGGTATTGGCTTGGACACCACAGTGATGGTTCGCAGCATTGCCCTCCGGGGGTTTGATCAGGTATTGCTCACTGAACTAGTTCACCTCATCTGGGCGTCATGAGAGTGATTTTGGTCATGCATTGAAGTTGAATTTTCTCTTCCCGTCTGTGCAGCAAATGTCAGGATTGGTGACAGACTACATGGAGTCTTATGGAACCAAGTTTGCATGGAAATGTGTCCCAACGAGAGTGGACAAACTCCCTTTGGGAGCCCTGCAGGTGACCTGGATCAACACAGAGACAGGCAACGAGCACAGTGGCACATACGACTCTGTGTTATGGGCCGTTGGTGAGTTTTTGCATGTTGCCATGTAAACCTTGAAATTGACTTGATATGCTTAGGTCTGTACTTAGACCTGGTTCTGACTTGAGACTTGACTAAAACAAGACCAAAAGTCTTTACTGACTTTTGGTCTGTACCTAGAATTGTACTTAAATTTAAATGATTCATCAGACACAATCATTTAAATCATGAAGCCACCTTGGTAATACAACAAATATTCTTTTTCTTGTAAATGGGATAATAGAACACCTTGAAAAAACCATGACAAAAAGATCCTTGCAAATTTAGTAAATTGATAGTAAAAGAGTACAATACAATACAGGTATTAATAACTCCTATACAAAATCTCTCAAGGGATTACGTACAACACAAAGAAACTAAAACACTGGTGTGACTGGTCTTCTGGCCACTATCAATTTAAGTGTCATCCTCAATAGAGTGCAGTGTCAGCAGATAACATAGGAATCAAGACTGAAAACAAAGTAATAAAGCCTGAGCCAGGGGAAGTGTTAATCACCCAGTGCTAGTTTTGTGGCTTTCTGGTTAGAGAGGGGCAGGACGGGGCAGGATGTACCTAGGCACAGGGTCAACGCATGCTCCCCTTTGTTCTCCATCTCTGGATTTTCCTGCCTGTGCCAGCTTTTGCGGAAACCAACGCTACATCTGTCACTGCCATCCCTGCCTGCGGCCCTCTGCCAGTTCTCCTCTGGCTTTTTCTCATCCATTCATTCTCTTTTCTATCATTTCTCTGCTATTCTGTTCCACCAGCAGTATGAACAACAATGGAGGGAACATCTGTCAGGGCCACGGCCGTGTATTTATTTGTGTTGAGACAACGTGGTGCTTCCGAAAATCTGACTACCAGCTTTTTGCCGAATTGGAGAGTGTGAAATTGACGGGGGTTATGCATGTGACAGTGATGAGGATGTGCGTGATCCTGCAGCTGAGATGACGTTTTTCCCATATCGTCTCACAGTGAGATTGGTGGTGAGAATGACATTTGCATTGAGTGTATGTATCAGTAGGTATTCCTCCATGCGTGACATGCTGCAACCCTCATGTTTCCTTAGCATGAGAGTTTCACTTGACCTCAGCCAAGCACTTGACACTTTGGGACCTGGTAAATACAAATAATTTTGGATTTCAATCCTCAGTGCACCAAACAAATATATGTGTAGTCTGTTTTTAGTCTCTTTCACGCTATAATTAAATCCAGCAAGTTAGTATTTGTTATCATTAGTTTATTAGTCCAAGAGCACCACCAGGCTTTTCAAAACAACTTACAGCACTATATACACCGCGTCACATATTAAAGGAGTTTCCAGCAATTGTCACAACACCTAGCTGAAACTCTTGCGTGCACTCAGCTTTATCCATGAGAGTCTTTGCTCCTATACAGTTTAGTTTAGTGAGAACCACTAACAACTGCTCTTTGATGTGTGTATGCAGGACTTATGGGTACAAGGCCACTTCCCTTTACTGTGACCTTACACTAGGGGCCAGGCAGGGTCCCAGGCCTCAGTGGAGTTATTAAAGGCCAGAGGGGACTAGGGGGCAGTATCACCACATCCTTCTCCCCAGCCCTGCCTCCCTCCACCTTTCCCCTGCTCCTTCCTGGTCTCATGGCCGCTCCCTTGTCCAGGTGTGCCTGCAGAAATACACCAGGAAACAGAACATTTCCACATTTCCTGTCTGCATGTAGACAGTGCGCACATTATATGTTTTTCCGCACTGTACTCAAGGATGTCATGTAAAAACATTTTCCATACAATATACCTACTCTAGACGCTTTTGGGGCAAGAACATGGATTCTGAAAGTCGTTTAAAATCAGCTCCTGAATAGTGTAACAGTATCAGATTTCAAGACAGAAAAATAATTATAAATAGAATAGAATAAACCTTTATTATCTCACGATTAAGAAATTGAAGTGTTATAGAGCTCTAAAACAAAGGGAATGTAAGAGAAGAACAAGCAAGTTATATACACAAAATTACCCTATATACATAAGCAACCAAAGATCTTTACAAGATGTACAGAGATAAGAACACAAGTATGAAGAGGTGTAATTGATCCAGATGAGATATACATAAACATTATCATCATTCTTAATAACTTCATAACTATCAGATAAAGATGTGTCACTCAAATGTTTCAAATTGTGAACTGTTTTTAACATTAAATATTAATGACTAAATAAGCGTTATCCAGTATCCAAATGTTAAATGATAAATTCAGATATTTATTAAGAGGGTAAAGAACCCACAAAAACTTTCACCACACTGTCTATAGAGAAAAGGCGTTGTGACCTTTTCCATTCTTTTGACATCTTCTATTATGACATTGTGAGTTTTTTCTATAGCTGCTGAACTCTTTATCGATTTGACTGTTAAAAACCTTTTTTGGCCTGAAATAGAGCACATAATCAATTTTTGGCATGCTGTATGAACTGCTTCCCCAAGAATAACAGTACCCCCCCCTCACTTTGCTCTCCCTTTTGTCTTTGTTCATTTGATTGATCAGATAAACATCCAGCTCTCATTTCAACTTGGGGAGGTATGTTGTGGCTAATTAGCCTAGCACTCCAGAAGCTTCCTCTTAATGTCACAACAGGCTTTGTTCAAATTGGCCAATCTGTTGGACTGTATTGTGTGTGTGTGTGTGTGTGTGTGTGTGTATGTGCGCGTGTGCGTGCGTGCATGTGTGTGTTCATATTCAACCAAGCTGCTTATCAGCTTGCCAACTGTTGTTGTGTCTCCGCTGTACAATGGAGCTGTGGTCACTAATACAGGACAGCAGTGACTGGAACTACAGACAGGAAGACCAAATATATAAAGAATATGTCTATAGTAACTCGTCAGATTCTACTGATGTGAGTTTTTCAAGACCAATGCAGATATTTCTGCAGTAGTTCATACTGTAATGTTTAAAATTAAAGTATGAACACGCTGCATTTTTATGTTTAAAGTTACAATAATGTAGTTGTTAATGTACTCTAAACACCTAAAGACCTTAAAGGTTTAAAGGGGAACTCTACTAATTTCACAGGTCTGTAAAAAGGTTGTGGGGTGTACTATTTCATATGTAAATAAAAATGGTATAAAACCTTTATGGCTCCAGAAGTAGGTAAACAAAATCTGATGAATTGCCTCAAGAGCCCATTTGAAAAAGAAAAACATCTGGAAGTGAAGTGAGTTTACCAGGCCTCTGTAGCTCATTCCTCACGTCTGCTTGAGACTAGCAGCTTGAGGCTGCATTAGCTGCTACTAGCATAATACACCCAAATTCTGAAGTTGAGTTGTATTGTTGGTAATGTAGATGGTAACCGGCCTATTACAATATAGAACTGAAATAAGTAAGCAAGCAACACTTCCATTAGATAGCTAAGTGTAGAGAAACTATTCAGAGTATAACCCATAATAAAGTGACCTGTAATACACTAGAAACAACACCAGCTAGAGAATGACATGTATACACAGACTAGTCTAGTGTATTAGTCTTATAAGACAAGAAAATATTTAGAATTCTTGCTCTTGGGAATTGGTCAAGACTGCCCAACTTCCCTTCATCCTCCACTGTGCTCTCTATCCAGTCCAACCACCCATGCTGTGGAGCACTAGATGGGTCCCTGTAGCCCCCCCGGTCTGAGAAGAGGGAGGGGAACGTTGTTCTTCGGCTCCAGCCAGGAAAAAGGGTCTCAGGGGTTTGTTATTTTTGCTGACCGATAGCATCTACATGGGTACCTCAGGACCGGCTGTTTATTATGCTACCCAGGCAGGTTGCGAGGAGCTATGGAGAGGATGGCGGCACGAGTGGTCCATGCTCCATCACCATGGAGACTCAGTGCCGACAGTATCAGTCAACCGTCCCCCAGGAAGTGTCAGAAATCACACCTTGTGGTGTCCTGTGGGTCAAAGATGGATTCCCAGCTGCTCATCAGTATTGCCATCTCTTAAGCTTTCTGCTGGCCTGAAATCTTTTTTTTATTTAAATGAGGGTATTTGTAATATGCATAGAACTGATGTTTTTATTGTTTGTATTGTCCAACCAATACAAACAATTGGTATAGAACAGAGAAAAGCAGAAAATATTTACTTTTGAGAGGCTGGTTTGACGTTTTTAGTCAAGCATGGCCGCATGGTTCAGACATGGTGTATCCTAATGATTTTGGTGATGTTACTTATTATGTGAAAATGTCTTTTAAATGTTTCACTAATTAGTAATTGTTTGTATACTAACAGGCTAAACTAAGGAGGTGACCATGGTCTCTGTGACAGCAGGCTTTTTAGCATGCTGATGTTAGCATTTAGCTCAAAATGCCACTGTTTCATAGTAAATGAAAACAATGATTAAAAATGATGCGAGTTAAATTCTAGTCAGTCAACTAATTGTTTCAGCAGTACTTTTCTTTATCAGGTTGCAGTGAAACAGTTCTCATCATGGAAAATGTCTCTGAGAAACAGTCACTTTTTTCTTGTTTGCTAATTTCTCAAAGTAATGTGAACATTCATCCATCCTATTGGTTTTAGACAACCTTATTGTTTTTGTAATGCTAAGTGACATTTTTTGGTTTGTATGAACACTGTACTCTCAAACACCCTCTGTACAGTATCCAGGCTTTTTATGACTCCTGTCATTCCTGTACAAGATTTGCTGTGTATGATCAGGCCACTGCAGTAACTCAAAACCTGAGCAGAATGTGTTTTACAATTTACAGAATTGTAATGTAATATTCTCCTTGTGTCTTTTCTTCCTACTGACCTCAGGTAGAGCCCCTGAAACCAAGGCCCTTGGTCTTGACAAACTCGGCGTTCAAGTCAACAAGGAGACAGGGAAAATAGTTGTGGGCCCTGATGAATCCACCTCGGTGCCAAACATCTATGCTTTTGGTGACATTGGTGAGGTAGGCACTGTAAACAGTCTCGACACTGACAGTACATACAACCTTGGATGAAAAACATTTTATTTAGTTATCAATTTGAACAGACTTTTCAAATCAACGCTGTTCTGGAATCACACTTTCACATCACATTTAACTGTAAATGCTTCACATAGTTTTAACAGCCTACAGTCTCTCGGCTCTATGAGAAATCTGGAAGCAAACACCAGACTGTAACAGCTTCAGATCATTCGGGTTGTGTCATCATAGAAAATACTTACATACATTTTTATGTATGTATCAGTTACTTATAGTCACTCAATCAAATTGAAACTTTAAAATTGCGGTTGCATTTTCTTACATGCAGGTCATATATTTGTGCACACATACTAAACATATTATCAGCTAATGTGTACTCGTCAAAAGACTGAATTTTAACTCAAGCTGTTCCAACTTACATTCCTATAATCATTGGCATTGCTGCAGTGTATTCAAAACCACGTTAGCACTAGTTATACCTGCTCTATCTAATGTCAATGTTGTTTTTTAACCACGACCAGCTGTGTGCTTCCTTCCTGCCTCCCAGGCCTCATGACACACACACACTCACTCACAGAGCATTTTCTGATTGACAGCTGCCTTTGATGAGTCATGCTTCACCCCAATCTGTCTGTCAGCTTTTCACAGCAGGGAGGGTTTTCTTTTCTTATCTTTTTTTTTTTTTTTAACCCAGGACGGTTGACATCCCGCTCATTTCGTCCAGTTTTTTTTTTTTTTTCCTCCTCTCAGAATTGGTTGCCAAGAAATGCATTATTAAGACACATACTGTCTGGTGTGTAAACACTTACTGGAATACCAGAACACACATCCACATACAGTACATGCAGACGTGCAGGAGATGTTTTGGACAACAGGATGTGCAGTGATAATTTAACAAGTTTAAGTCATACCTTTAGAATTGCCCCGCAGCCCTTTACTGCACCGTTCAGTTTTATATGTGTGTGCGTGTGGGTATGTATCCATTGCTATATGTTTGTGTCTTTGGCAGACATCCAGAACAATAGAGTCAAAGGCACAGAAGAAAGATATTTGTATAAACGTGTTAGATGGTTTAAATGTTTAGCACTTGCTACATCAGTCACTAATTCATCACCTACCAAATCTTCTTTTTTGTACCTGTGCTATGGTGTATGTTTAGGTGAGAATGACTTAAGTCAGATGTTTTTAAAAACGAAAATATACGACCTAAGGGTTTAACCACTGAGCCTCAAGGGTGGTTAAAAAGTGTTTAAAATTATTTGCAACTTCAAGAACTGGACCTACATCACCTGTGTATTCGAGGGGCAGATACAGAAAACCCCACTCTTTAAATTACATTCTCTTATGTTTTAGGGTCGCCCTGAATTAACCCCAACAGCCATTAAAGCAGGAAAACTTCTCGCCCACAGACTGGCGGGTCAGAGCACGAAGCTCATGAACTATGACAATGTAAGACACATACACACACACACACATGATTATTTTCCTCCCTTTTTTACAGTTACATACATCTCTGTGCCCTCTAACTGTACCTCCGTCCACTGTCAGGATCACTCAGGATAAACATACTTGCATCTTCCAAAATACCATTATTCTTTATCTTCCTATATGTACTTAAATCCATCCTTCTGCAAGTCTTAATGGAGGTTTTATTATAGTGGCAATATACTAATATCTGTTTGATAGTGTTCCTATCAAATAATCATGTTGAAATATTTGGTTCTACCTTCTTAAATATTACTCATTTTAATAGACTAGACCGCTTGAGAACTCTGCGGTCATTATTAATTTCAGAAAATCCAGCTAGAGTTTTTAGTTGTGTGTGTATTGTGTGTCAGGTGCCTACCACGGTGTTCACCCCTCTCGAGTACAGCTGTGTAGGTCTGTCTGAGGAGGAGGCTGAGAAGAGGCATGGAAAAGACGGTATAGAGGTAAGATTTGTCTCCATGATAAATCTGTTAAAATTAAAAAATCTTTAAAAAGCTGTTTATGGGTCGACATTTTAAGTTAAGTGGCCTGAAGGTTTTTGAGCTTTTAATTAAGCTGCTAATCTGACTGAGTGTAGAATAAATTAATAGATTTTATGTTTAATATAAACACAGAACTGATGTACCATTGGTTGGCTAAAACCTGCATGCCTGTACCACTGCCACACAGGCAATGTTTGTATATAAAAGTAAAATACCCCATAACCCCTAAACACACAGACACACTGAGACACACATACAATGTACGCAGCTTTGTATTTTACCTGTTTGTGTATGCGAGCGGGGTTCCAGGTACTAGCCAACACCTGCACCAGGTCTTCGTAAACGGTTTAGCCAGCGAGGAGAGGCTCCTGGCTGTGACTGACAGGAGAGTAGGAGGCCTGATTGAGGTGTGTATGGGGTGATGACAGGCGCGCTGAGATCTAAGGAGGAGCTGTAGCACCGGCCCCCCGACAGCTGCATGGCCCTCACAACTTGTGTTGGCACGCTCGCTTAGAATAAAACACACTACATGCACGTCTCTGTATGGGGTTTGAAAATCAATCGCGATTGTGAAAAAGAACTGAGATTTGAACATTTATACAGTGTGTTTGCATCATATTACATTGTAGATATGGGAATATTGTGATTTTGAGTTCTTCTAGTCTTTGTTAGATTTATGTATGTATGCCTGCTCTTTTCATGAAAACATACACAGAAGATTAACAGCATTGGGAGAAACTCCATCAGAGTAATAAGCCCTGCTGGTTAAAACCAAGATCTCCAACAAACTACATTATAATGTGTGAAACACTTCACTGGTAGTGGGCAGAACACGAAAAATGATTTATCATCTGTGCTTTTTTCTGTGTAGGTCTACCACGCTTTCTACAAGCCTCTGGAATTCACTGTTGCTGAGTGTGATGCAAGCAAATGTTACATAAAGGTGGGATTAAGTTGAAGACCTACTGAAGAGTGTTTTTCTGTTTTTAAGTATATATATTTATACATATATTGAATTAGTTTATATATATAGATAGATAGAGAGAGAGATAGAGAGAGAGAGAGAGAGAGAGAGAGAGAGAGAGAGAGAGAGAGATAGATAGATAGATAGATAGATAGATAGATAGATAGATAGATAGATAGATAGATAGATAGATAGATAGATAGATATAGATATATATATATTGTATTGTAGGGTTAGTTTGAGACATGGTATTTGTGTGTAGTATGTAGTTGTGTACAGTCGAACAGGATTAGTGGGTTGGTGGGGATATTTTGAAACAAAATAGTCTGAGTGGTGTAACCATTAGAAAATCCTGGTTTGGGGACAAATATGCAAACCCCCCAGCCCGAAACAGGAAGAAGCCTCATCAAAATAAGTGTTGTTAACACCTCCATGGCTTCAGCTCCATGACTTTCATTTGTTTTTGAACCCCTTCAGGTGGTATGTGAACGAGGTGGAGACCAGAAGATCCTGGGTCTGCACTTCACAGGTCCAAATGCAGGAGAAGTCACACAGGGCTTTGCTATGGGCTTCCAGTAAGTTTTTACTGTGTTTGTTCATTTATAGGAATATTCTGACAAACAGTTGTGGTATTCAGTTGAAGTATTTAAGCCTTTTTCTGAAAAATATTCTATTTATTTGTGATTATTTATTTTTATTAACAGAGGACCAGTTACTGCAATTGTGCCATGGAACTGCAGTTATGAACTGCAGTATGTTACATAAAATAAAAAAGGGGGCACTGTAATACATAGCTTGTGATCTCTGATTCATTTTTGTTCCCATTTCTAATCTGTAAATCAAGAATGATAACGTCTGACTTACAGCAGGTGTTGTAGGTCAGGTGTTATCGCCTTTGCCTTATCTGTGATGTGTCATTAAGACACTCTACAACACAGATACAATTTATAGCTGGGTCCTTCCTTTGAAACTCAGTACACATAAGCTTTTGTTTCAAAATAAGAGACACGTTATATGAAGTATAAGAAAATACAGAACTCAGTGTGGATAACAGCTTGACCGATGTCTTTGTGTGTTTGTGTGCGTTTCAGGTGCGGAGCAACATATTCACACCTGCTGCAGACAGTAGGCATCCACCCAACCTGTGCTGAGGAAGTTGTCAAGGTCAACATCACGAAGCGCTCCGGCTTGGACGCTACAGTCACTGGCTGCTGAGGTTAAGCACCTCGGACTCTGAACACTAGCGAGCACACAGGGTCCCTGAGTGGTAGTAGAAATATGTTAACCAGGGTTTATCTTGATCTTTCTCCTTGTTCCTCTCATCTCTTTCTGAATGCCCTTAGTTGACTGGGATTTTTTGCTGCACCTCCTGCAGGCCAGTCTTCCAGGTTATTACTGGCTTTGCATGTTACAGTCACTGGCATCTTGTGATAACCAAGACTGTGATTATCCCATATAAATACATGGGACATGTGTGTATGCTCTCAAAGCACAAGGCTATAGATCAGGTTAGTGAGAGTCCCTGCCAAAGAGTAAGCGTCTTTTAAATAAACAGGCTCATCAATCAGGATTAAGGCCTGTGCTCAGGGTTTTGTTGAAACTGTAGGAGAAATATGGACCGAGCCCTAACGTTTTTTTGAATATATATTCTGCAAATATTGTTGTTTCTCTGGTTGTACTTCCTGTCCATTAGTCTTAGAGGTGACACATACCATACACCCCCACCCCCCCATGACACTGATGGATAGCCCCAGGGCCGTCGCCGCAGCGACACCACCCCATTTCCCATGGACACACACAAACAGTTGGTGGGCTGCCTGTCAGTCAGCCAGCAAAGACCTGGAGCCCTGGCTCGTTTAAGGCCGACCAGACTCCAGCAGACCCCAGACCCTTTTCTCTTCTTCCCATGCCCTTCTTTGTCCCAAATTGTGAAGAGATACAGTTGGAAAACACACTTGTACTGCTGTCAAAACCTGTGTTGTTGTCACAGACCAGGCACTGGATAACCCTATCTATTGGTACTGTGAGATTTGCATTACTCAACCTCACCCAAAGGTGGCACTGTTGCCCTCCAGTTCTCTCCTTTTTCTGAGCAGATGCTAGGAGACAGGATAAAGTAGTCACTAGATAAAACATAACCCTGAATACATTCAGGTCGCACATTTAATCCTTTTAATCCCTATAAAAGATATGTGCTTTTGGATGAAGCTGGAAAGCAAACTGGCTTTATTGGTGCCAAACTGATAAGGCTTATCTGTTGTGTATTTACATGGATGGCAGGTTAAGACTCAAGAGTCATTGCCCTTGAAGATAAGACAAGTTGTTTATACCAATAAAGCAATAATAGAAGCCCAAAGTGCTCGAATGTGGAACCTTGCTTGTTCCTGCAGTGGACATTTTGGGTTTATTAAATAGAGAAGGAGGAGGTGAACTGTCAATAAGGAGAGTTGAGGGTAGGCTGCTAGGTGTAGTTTATTTTTATTTGAAGTCTAATCTGCACGGTCTGATTAATGATTTCGATGAGGGGAGCGACAGCGTGCCAGGAGATGGAAAGAGGAAAAAGAGAGAGCGAGAGCCCGCTACCAGGTTTATTTGGACCCTAGCAGGAGGAGAGAGAGCTGAGCTTCAGCCCTGGTTAGGGAGGGAAGGGGGATTCCTGTGCTCTGTTCAGGGCTGAGGTGCTGACTGAAGGACCCTGACCTCCGCTCAGCAGGAACAGCTTGACTCTATCACTCTGAGCACAGAGGGCTCATATGCTGCCTCGCTGCACGGCATGGGCTTAGGGGGCTGTGGGTGGAGAGGGCGTAGGATGGCCAGGGGATGAACTGAACCAACCAGCCAGCCAACCAACACAACATGGAGCGGTAGCAGCATGTTTGCCCAGGGTAATTGAGTCTATGTTCCTGTGCTTAACGAGCCACTTCAGAGACCCCAGGCCAGGCCCAAGGCAATGTGAGGGAAGTCATTGAGGCCATCAGTAGAAGTGTAATGTCTGTTTTCTTTTTACCCTCCACTTCCCCTCTGCTTTCTCTCACCTGCTTTGTTATTGTATATACACCATAGCTGCTCACACGCACAAAATGAGTTTGCCAGTCATTTTTTATGACATACGTGTCTACCTTGATTGATGTCTGTCTGTTGTTGACCAGTCAATCCAGGGCCAAGATTTATACACCAGTGAGCTTCAGCTGTGTCCCACAGGGGGTCAGGGTTCAATTTTCAAGTTGGCCAGCTAATGATGACCTGCACTAAAACCCCAAACTGGAGAGTGCAGGTCTGATGTCACCTGGTCTCCAACTTTAGTACCTGTAAAGAGAGACGTGTAATTTTCCATTAAAGCTTTGTTATACATAATTTATCTGTAAAGTAATGACACGTTGGACACTCACAGTGTCACCATTAAAGTAATAATGTCTCACTGACTCTTCTGTGTTCTATAAAAATGACTGCATGGTCTGTATTTTGTATTCATGAGCAGTCATGTGTACACATACACATAAGCGTGGAGTACATCACAGGGTTGTGTTTATTTTGTAAAAACAAAATGTGCGCACTTACTGAGAAAATATGAAACTAATAGCTGTGTCACAAAGAAATAAAATAGCAAAACAAAGTAAATACAGTACATAGTATAGAAATTCATGTGCCTAAAGGAAGCTTTTTAGGAAGTTCTACATTTTTACAGTGATTCTCTGCCTCTGACCAAAGGAAAGTGAAATGAGGGAATGATGTTCAGGATTATGTTTGGGAAGGTCCATTCAGTTAGTGAGATTACCAGGCAAGTCATCAGTACAATAGGAAGTGTCTGTCTGTCTAAGAAATAGTTTGGGAACATGCAGCGAGTTGCCTTTACATTTCATACAACGATCGAGATGTAACATGTTAATTTGTGGTCTTTTGAGTGAAAACCCAAAATGATAACTAGAATTTGTGTTAATAATTAAGTGCAAATGTCTGTGCAAATATGTATCCCCTTGGATTTGTATGGGTTTATATGCAACAATGCTAAATAGCTCAGTCTTAATATTAAGCAGTGTCACAACGGGTGGTCACACTTTGACCCTGAGTCGTCTCTGCTGACAGGCACCTCTGCTATGCAGCCCTGTCACTCAGCCCTCTGCACCAACAATGGCAGAAATTCCACTGTGTTTGTTTGGTTAAGGACAGAGCTCTCTGAAACCCCTGAACCTCCTCAGGATCCACAGCAGCCTCAGTCACCCTGAGAATGAAGCCAGTGTCAGTCCTAACCCAGACAGTGGGAGTAAAGTTCACCCGCCGCCTCAAGAATAGCCTGCCCCATTTAGCAATTGTGTCTCTTCTGTGCCTTCACAATGGAGCAAACAGGCTAAATCCACCTTGAAATGCACTTAGTAGAACATGTCAACATGTCAAGGTGCACTCGGTTCTATGCTTCGTCCTAATCCAACCTATTGAACACTGACAGTTGTCTGTGAGTCAGACATTCACAGGGCCTTTGTCACTTCAGGTCTTGAGCCCTAGCAGCCTCGCTGGGAGAGCAGAAGCCAAAGACGCACGTTTAAACACACATGCTGGGTATACAGCCAAAGCAAAAGCCTCAGGACGAGAAGAAACTGATACATACCTTGTGTAAACACTAGTGAAAAAATGACGCTAGGAACAGAAAAGGCTAAACCCAGGCAAGGATTATCCCTCAGAAATGAATAGGGGCCAATTATGTCTGCTCTGTTGTACCGCCAGTATCTCGCTCATAAACTGTCAGCCTGAGATGCCTGCAGGGCCTGAACCAGGGAGGAGGTCCTCATGACGCTTGATGTAGAAAAAAAGGACCCTCAGACTGCTAGGCCAAGGTGAACCTCCAAACTGGTCTGCTCATTTGTAACGCTTTCTCCCTCCTCTGGCCTCCTAAGTTCAACACTGATGCTATATACTAAACCTAACGTCAGGTTCCCCAAAACAACTGAGATGAGCTGTATGCATTCATTTGCAGTCATTTGTCATATGAATTTACACACACACTTTCACCTCTGGGAACATCTCTGAACATGGACATTTCAATTTTTACTCAGGACTGTGACTGAGCCTGCAGTCTGAATACTCCACATTAGGAATGTCAAGGTTGTCTTGTTTGTTTCACAGACCTTAAGACCCCGTTTATGATTTCGCTACAGTGTAGCTACTAGAATCATCCAGTCAGTGAGTTAGCTCTTTTCTTAGCTGTGAACAGTGAGGAAAACTAGGTGAGGTCAGCTCATGATAAAGTGGGGTAGTGGCAGTAGCTCAGTAGAGGTGAGGGCCTGTGAAATGAGCTTATCTGACCCCTGATAAGAACAGGATACCCTAAGGTATGGTCAAAATTTAATACACATGGTAGTTGCAGCAGCTGTTATCTGAGGGGATGTGGGTGTTAGTAAAGGAGCTAGATCTAGCTCTGTGGTCCAGTTATACCAGTAAAAAGTGTGTGCTGTAATGTCATACTGTGTGGTTCCCATCCCCAGACTTCACTGAGAGAGCAATTTTGATCATCAACCTCAACTAGTAAATCATTTAGTCAGGTCTTTTGCCACACAGGAAGCCGTCTTATTACATATGGAAGCTGTGCAGAGATTTATTGAGCTGACATTTGATGATGCCATACAACAAAGGGACATTGTTTGTGTGTGTGTGCATGCCAAACCACGTGGATTGGGACATGCACGCAAAATCAACACAAAACATACTGATGTTTGGATCTAAACAAGACATGTCTGGTATGCTGTCATTGGACTTGATGAGTTTGTTGCTGTACCTCTAACAAGCTCTTAATCACTGGCTGTTTGATCAGCTACTCTTTTGTCATCAAAACAGATGACATGTAGATTAATTGCTCAATTAATTTTGTAGTACTTCAGCACTGTATTGTTTTGTAGCTGTATACGTTATGTATGAAACAGGTTTGCAGCAGAGCTTAATGTGAAAAGCCTGTAATGCTTAACCAGTAATAAGCTGTTTCATGAAACTAACCTAAAGCTACTGAGATCAGATATAATCAAGTGGCTTGTTAAACTACAGACATATTTTATAGCAAGGGACCAGAATTCTGTGTGATTTTGATGTTTGATTTGTCCAAGAGCCATAGCAACGTTCACATAGTGGAGAATTCATTGTCTGCAGATTAATCATAGTAACTTAAAGCTACAATACATAACATGGCAGAGGCGTTTAAAGTACACTAACTCAATACTTAAGTCAAAGTGCAAGTACTTGCTCAGAAGACTACTCGAGCAAATGTCTCAAATTGTGATAAATGAGATTTTGTGTTTTGACTTGAACAGTCACACTTGAGAAAAACAAACAGCTTGGAGTTATTGGGTAATCTTATCAGGCTAAAAAATATCATGCTGTCTAGTTTTTCATATATTATGATCGATGGAGAAAAATACACATCGATGGGAGATAATCAGCTTCTGCACAGATAATAACAAACTATGCCAGTACACTTCCTGAAGATTTTCCCGAACACTATCATCAGTAACCTCACCAACTTGACAGTTTCCTTCTGAGTGTGTCTGCTCCAGGGCTCCAGTGTTATCAGTTTGAGCCACATCATATAAATCAAAGCACCTACTGATGCCATGAAGGCTTCCCGCTCTGCGGCCAACACATCTGGCTGCAGATTTAAGAAAACGTCCTGGGCTCACCCGCCGGCTGCTGTCGATACCTCTCTGACTGATTCTGTCTTTCCTGTTTAGCCAATAAAATCTGTGTGTGGTGGGACGAGTGGCAGACACACACATACGCACTTCAATCTGAACTTACAAGCGTTTGAGTTAGCTTTGCTGTTGGAGCTCGCAGTCATGCCTATCTCTGTATTTATTTGTTGGTCACTCATCTGCTGAAAGATGGCTTGCATGGTATTTTCTGTGTGTTTGTGGGGGGGGGGGGGGGGGTTAGGTGGGAATGTGGACGTGTGGGTGTTGACAATGTGAGCTCGCTTGTGTATGGTCTGTATTTCAGTGTCCACATTGACTGCATGTTTGATTGGCATGGTGTGGGCACAGCGTAAGCCAGCTCACTACACACAAAGTTTCCCTATAAATAAAGCTGTGGAGAGCTGTGCCTCTGCTCCATGTTTCCTAAACAGTTTCAGCATTTTCAGACAGTTCTATAACAGGAGCGTCACTGTCACAGCCAAACTACAGTACACACACATGCAGAGAGACAAATGTATATATAACCAGTTTGGTAATTAGTCTTCACAGAGTGAACCTTTGGCCTCGATGTCATCCTGTATGACAAATGAAGCAGCAGCAACACTAAGAAGTGGTCATTACTGTGTGCTGAGGCGTTTGCTGGAAGAGGAGACTCATCTGGGTTCTGTCCACCCAAAGACATTTTTAGACCATCTTTACCTTCTTTATGCTTGCCAGTGGAACGAAGACGGCCTGAGTCCTCAGATAATAATGACAAACTGTTAAGGGGTAATAGAGCTTAACTATAGTAATCACCTGTGCCGAGAATGTAATTTTGCAAAAAAAACAAAACAAAACCAAGTTACAGTGTGTAACGTTTTTCAAAAAAGCAATAGACTATATATAGCAGAGCTAACAAGGTGTCTGTGCTCCAGACTCACTGAACGGCCTGGCAGCATGTGCACTCAAAAGGTTTTTTGACTGAGACTCTCTCTTCTAACCAATCAGAGAGGAATTATTTCTGCTTGCCTGATACACTTTGTAGCATTCTTATTTATTGTAATTTCGTATAGCAGGCTTCTTGGTCTTGGTCTTTGTATAGCAGGCTTTTTGGTCTAAAGTTTACTGATAAGATTGATACCACTCTCATGTCTGTGCACTTAATATTAAGCTAAAGTCACCAGGTTAGCAAAACTGGGAACAGGAGGAAACTGTGATAGCTTGGCTCAAATTGCCAAAATTATGACAACTTTCTGCAAAATATCAATTGAATTTCCTTTACCGTAGAAGACATATCTATTAAACGAATACCAAAAATGTCTGATTGCAAAAAATGATTCTCTCCATCTATTTACATAGGGAAAAAGGTCACTACTATATCTAAGATAATAGTTCAAGTCTGTGCATTACTGTGGCATCAAGCTGTCTGTGGATTTTAACTCAGTGTCAATTACTCAAAATGGAAAAATGCTTCCTGCTCTGCATAATATAAAAGTCAGGGGAAATTATTTTTCTTGCATGTTGCTTTGGACGTGACCATGAGAAATAGCTTCATCATTAAAGAGGAGTTTCAAAAAGAACTGATAAGAATATTAACTTTAGACAGTGAGTGCCTCCCATTCTTCACTGTTCCAAGGGAGGCTGGTTTAGCAGGGCTGATAGTCTCTGTACATCTGCTTTCTCCTTCCCGCTACATGCTGATTCATTAAAGTTGTGTTTTGTTCTATGCCACAGAGTGACAAAAAGGCCAGTCACTCCTCACCCTCCCTGAGATCTTTCCATTCACACCTGCTCAGATGCCCAAGGAAAACATCAGCTGAGGAGGCCTCACCATTTCATTTTATGATACTTGCACATCCAACACATACTCCCTACCCTCACTATCTTCTCCTTCTGTTCTGATAACTGATGCATACCGGTCCACTGACAAATAGAAAATCCATGCAGACATGAAGATGCACATGAACATAATAAGAAACAAATCAGCTGGTTAAATGTTGGTGTGTTTTCGTCTATAGTCTCACAGATAACTTCTGAAATTTAGAAGACATGACATCACATCTATTTCCTGTGTAACACACAGGATTTTTCTTTTCTCGATGAAAAAACTATTTCAGTTCAGACACTTTTTGCTCTTAGTCCCCAAGAACAGCACCTGTAGACTTGCCATTTTTCACCAGCAATTACCCGACACAGAGAGAAGTTCTACACCCATAATAACCGCCTCAGTCTCCCTGAATCCAGCATAGGCAAAAACATCAGTGTGTTTGAATCAAGGAGTGGGTCATTAAAACGCCTGTCTTCACAGACATGTTCATTCTTCCTGTAGCCGAGACGTTCATTCCACCTCACTGTTGGCTGTCAGAAGGTTTTCTAGGGAATTACAAAAGGAAGTCTGAGTTGGTGGACAGCAACAAAAAAGCCTCACTGAAAAAAACAACAGGTAACACCTGTATAGTGTTAAAAAGATTATAGTGTCAAAAAACATTTTATTTGTTCTAACTATTTAGCTGGATAAACTGAACTGAGTTAAGTTAAACTTACTTAACCCAAATAGGTGTTACCTGATGTTTTTTTCAGTATACTCTTCTACTAATAGACATTTTGACTGGTTATGGTTGCGTAGTCTGTATCATGATATTTCAATGTCAGCATTTTCACGCTACATTAATGCCATGTATTTCAGTTCAAATTCCTGCTGCTCATTAGTCTCTTTGTTAGGAGCTCTCATGTGTCTCAGTCTGTGGTCACATGATCTCAGTCTTTATTTGTCTCAGGGGACTTAAAAACACAGTCTAGTGTTCCTCCCTGGAGTTTTGGTCTCCGTGGTGTACGGTGAAGTCCTCTACCTCAAAAGAGATGAGCGCCAGCAGACTGCATCGTAACACTCCCATCTATTTCTACTCTCTGTGGTCTGGCTGCTGCCTAGGCTGACCCGCAGCCTTTCTAATTTGGTGATGAGCTGTAAAGTGACCAGCTTGCCCTCGCGGCTGGGCGACTGGAGCATGAGTGGGATTCCAGGGATTTCCT
Source organism: Ctenopoma multispine (assembly GCA_034779795.1). Lineage (NCBI taxonomy): Eukaryota > Metazoa > Chordata > Actinopteri > Anabantiformes > Anabantidae > Ctenopoma > Ctenopoma multispine. The sequence continues at coordinate 4,248,669 of JAUYWH010000027.1, read as the reverse complement.
TACCAGTCTGTCTACTGGGCTGGATGGATGATATTGTATACACGCCCCAACCATGTCACACCCCTCCACTCTGTCCTCCTCCTCCTCAGACCCATGGAGGGACCAGGGCACTGGCTTTTAAGTGCACCCTGGCATTGTCCCCTACACCCTCCCTGCCCCTGGGTAAGCCGAGATGCCAGGAATAATTGATGACAATATAGGCCATGGTATCTGTCCAGGCAGGGCAGCAGACACTTTCTCCCAACCCCATGCTGAGGGGTACTGTCCTGCCACCTCCATTTGCACTAATTGGTTTCCACGCACTGCTGACTTACACTTTCCTCTTTTTTCCTCTCTTTATGTCACTAAGTGCTATTTGATTTCTGATCAGTGAATTAAATACACTACTAATCCCTTTACATTTTAAATCCAAAATATTGTGTGTTATTTAGTGTAATTTATTACACTCTATAATAATATAATTACTTTGAGTATGGCTAGCACATGACTTTGAGCAATGTTACGTGCACATTAAAATTCATATGCATCTCTATAATACACCAAATCCTACAGGCTGCCAAAGTGCTGTCATCGACTTGTCATACATACATTTGGGTGCATACAGATATTTTTTAAAGTTAAGTGAATGCCAACATCTGATTTTTGGGTCTTTTTTGTTTGGACTAATAGTTGCTTGGACTAATAGATTATTTAGGGTTGAAACTTCTCCCTCTCCCTCTCCCACCTGTAGGCCTACTCTTTATTGTTTCATTTCAGAATGCGGGGGGACTGTCTGACTCTAATCCATGGCCACAGAAGAGGTTTAAAACACTCTGGTTTCATCTAATCTTCCAGCTCAGACCTAGCTGAGCATGAAACCTGCTTTCTCCATCATAGGAATGGACAAATAAAGGGCTCTCCCAGCACTGCCATGAAAGAGGTCTGTGTGCTCTGTGGATTAGGGCCTTGTGTTTTCTCTGTCTCTCTTTCTCAATTAGACTAAAAAGGATGAAAGAATGAAATAAAGACTCTCCTGTTGAAGCAGTATTGTAAGGTTTTGCAAGTTATTGCTCAGTTCTGATGTTTTAAGCTAAATAGTCAGTGTTTAAAAGCCCATTAGAAAAGTAGTAAAGATCTATTCTTGTCTTAAATAGAAATGAAAAGACAATCTAACATAATTTTAATGATGCTATGCCCCGACACGCACCACATAAAAAATAAAAATAAAGGTAGCGAAACCCCACACAAGCCACTGAATGATGAAACTGATGAGACAGAGAGAGAGAGAGATCGAGCGTGTGTGTTTAGACTTTTCTGCGCAGGCAGTTCTATGGACAGCTCAGCTGCCGTAAATAAAGGTCCTTCGAGTCCGGCTCAGGCATGTTTTGTATTCTCTCTTTGCAAAGCATCTTGAGACTTTCTGAGAACTGTCAAAACACCGGTGTCTCACTAATATGGTATTTTATCAAATTTTGTCAAAGTCAGTTATTATTATAAGCGTATTTTTTTTCGACGAAAGCGCTTTAATGTGTAATAATAATGATACTGGTGTTATTTGTAGCTGTTGATAGATGTAGTCGCTAGCTTGTTGCTAACTGTCTTGTGAATAACTTCACTACACTGACAGTTAAACTGAAATGCTTGCAGAGATATATTGTAGTGTTACTTTCTCTCAGACGAACTCTTGTTCTGAGTAATGAACACTGTCGTGAACGACCTTATAACATTCTCTAGATTAGCATGTAGAGACGAGCATACCAAACTCCATTCAAAAATAATGGTGTTAAACGGCACTGTTACTGTGTAGTAAGAGTGCATTATCATGGAAGCTGAGCTTTATTTAAAGTAAGGTGCTAAGATAGGCTTATATGACGAGTCTCTCATTTACTGGAAGTCAGGGTGGTACAAGTAAGACAATTACTGAATTTTCGAATGAAGTTTGGTTTAAATATTCAAGAATAAGGTCATTAGATGTTTTGGATGGATGGATAGATGCAACTTTGTTTCAGGAGTTGTGTGTGAGGGAAAATTGAGACTTCTGCATTGTTTTTGCTTATTTTGTCTTTTACATTAATTTATATAAATGTATGTTATCTGTTAGTTTAATTATTGGTTTACATAGCCTTGGTGGATGCATGCATGCTAGTTTTTTTGTGATTATGAAATTGCTCGTATTATCTCCAGCTTCACCTTTGATAGTCGTGTTCATTTTGGTTTATTGTGCGACTTTTTAAAATGTGGTGCGAGGGTTCTGCCTGAACTCCGGAAGCTGCTGTTCGCGTGCAGATACTTAGCACTCTTGTCAAACTTCTAATAATTCGTTGCTTAGTCTTCTTGCAGTCACTCATCACACCACTGATGATGACTGACAGTTGTAACACTGAGGGCTGTGCTGTGTTTGACAAAATGGATCATCTTGTTGTTTCCGCTAGTTCTGCTTTGTCATTAACATTGCAACACACTAAGATGTACTTGTTTTCATGTATTTGCTGTATGGACAGCAAAATCAACATATAGCCAAAGTCCATCACACCCGAAATGTGCGTTGACGTATGATGACACTGGAGCTGTCAACCCTCTTGTGTCCCTTTATCCTCCAGTGTTCAAGTAAATGAACTCATGGAGGAAGTGGGTGATAATGTAAATAGATAAGGCTCCTGGTACCTGTTGACCACAGTCAGGACCTCCTAAATCAAGACTCTCTGACATAGTGCTCCATCAGGGCCTGCCTCAATGACACCCACAAGGCATTAAGCTGTTATCTGCAATGGCCCCTGCTTAGCATTCACGCCATTCACGCGAACAATGCCACCTCTTCCCGCTCATTGGGTCTGTGACTGACAGTGGGTGTTGGTGCACTTGTGTCTTACTTCAGCCTCTATTGGACGCTGGCCACATCCAGGCCAGATACCCCACCAAGACACAATAAAGGGCGTGTGTCTTCCTCACCACTTCCCATGTTGTTTGTCTAACTGGACTTTTATAATGGAGCTTAGTCTCCATTTGGCACATTGTTTTCCTCCCCAGATGGATCTGTATTATTTGGGGGGAGGTTAAGATAGAAGGGCTGAATAATGGTCGCAGAACCAGCTCACCACCCACCCGTTGACTCAGTCAGCGAGGTGGAAGTGTCTCCTTGGTGACATGGTGAGAAGCAGGGAAACAGCAGATAAGCCTTCGACAAAAAAAGAGAAATAGCTAAAGTATGATGTAGCTGCTATGTACAGATTTATGGTCTTTTTTTAAAAGGTTTCTTGGAATAGATGTAACAGAAAAGCAATAATATTTGTGATATAGTTATAGTGTTGGCTTTTCATTAGAAGGTATATCTAGAATACAGCTTTTGAGCTGTTTGTAATCTACTTTCAGTTTTCATCATGCTTCTTGTATTTCATATTTGATGAGGCTGATATCAGCAGGGGATCTTGGGATCCCGTGTCTCCATAATGGTTTCTGTGAAGCTGGGGCATTATAAAGCGTCTATAATAAACCCCTGGGATCAGTTCTCCCTCCCTCCCTGCTCTTATTTATGAATGGCAGAATTTGACAAGGAGGCAGCTCAGGTGAGTAGCTGATCACATGATACCAGCACAGAACCAAGTTAGGAATGTGGAGAGGACCCCACCCCCTTTCACCTCTACTAAAAAAAAAATCATTGATGCCCCATATCATAACGAATGCCCTCTCTGTCCCCTCCCTTCTCAATATGTGAAACAATGCTGAGGAGGGGAATGGCTGCGTTTGATCTGAAGGTCGCCAGCCCCTTGCTGGTGTTGAGAGATCCTTGGCGGATGAGACTGGTTCTTATTTAATAACATGAAGGGGAAGCAGACTTTTCTCTCATAATTAGGCCTAATTACCCAGTAGGTGTGGAAAGACAGCCCGAGAAGAGACAAACTGCCTTTATCCATGGACTTAGAGTCAGATTACCCCGAGCTGTCTTATCTGTTACAGGGCCAGCAGGAGCCTCAGTCCTCTTCTCCTGCCTCTTCCCACTGGCTCCCATTTCCAGTTTAGGTAAATTAATCAGTCAGTCTGATTTACTATGCCCTGTCCATGACACACAGGTTTAATTAGGCCTAGCTGTAATTTTTGAGATTTTTCTTGTGGACATGTTTACTTTACTTTAGTTCATTTGGCAGACGCTTTTATCCAAAGCGACTTACAAGGAGACATGTCTAATAAGAATGTTCACTGACCTAGTGGGTATTTTTTATCTATTGCTCAATCACTTTCTGAAAGTTTATTAGGTTCAGTAAAACTGCAGGGTGCAGAGAACTTTGAAGAATTAAAGAGAGATCATTACTTGTCCTTGTTGATCTTCGACCAGAGGATCACATCTGCCCCAGCTAAATACTGCTGCTGCTCCAGCAAGGTGTCTTTGCATTCACTGGAGATGCGATGTCAAATATACAAGCTTGACAAGTGACAGGCTTGATTGTTTGTTCGACCACCTCTCTCTGTTAGCGTGGGACAATTTAAGGGTGTCACGCAAATAGATTTGAGTGACATCCTACCACTGTCTTGTTTGTTTACACTATCTTTCTCTCTCTTCCTCAGCATCCTGCATGTTTGTATTTAGGTTTGTGGGGTGACTGGCGGCCATTGTTTGGGGGAATATAGCGCTTGGAAATGCTGACGACTGGAAAACAGAAGGAACAGTGCACTGAGGAAGTAATGGCAAAAGAGAGTGGCCAATATACTCGTCTTTCAGGTGCAGGTTTAGTTTAGCAGTCCTGGAAACCAGCAGAGTGACGTCTCCCTCACTGTCCCCTCACTGATTGACAGCGAGCTTTGATTGCCAGTGGAAAGTTTAACAGCCCCTGCACTTTAAACAATGAAAACAGCCAGTATCAGGACGCTGTGTCCATGACTCACAGCTCCATGCAGGCATGCTGCAAGAGGACAATAAGGGACGCTTAATCCACCTGTTATCAGGGTGCGCCTCCCCCTGTCATACACTCACACCGGCACAGGACTCTGGCTCTGGAATGCAGCCTTACCCACCCATTCACGGGAGGAGCAGGTTAACTGACAGACCCTCACAAAACCACCAGTGACTTTTTTTGCCGTTTTCTTCATACCACACATAAACAAGTTTGTACAGTTCATGGCTGACCGCTTTCCTGTTTAGGTCAGAGAGCTGTACCATATGGAACATTAACAGCTCTTTGTTCTATACCATCAACCAAATATTTTTTGTCTAGTTACATATTTGGAGGGATGTTAGTGCTTTTTTTTCTTAAAAAATGAAAAAAGAAAACTGCCTTGCAGCATGCAGTGCTCTGGCATGGTCTCTTGTCGTAATGTGATAGTAAACCCGATGGGTTGACTGTCCCAGTGAGTCACTCAGACTGCAGCGTGCTGTCCTTAATTAGGCAGGCTGGTCAGTGTTCTGTCTCTCCGCTTCACAGGTTCACATGGACAATTTAACCACTAACCTTCTGAAATGAGCTACCCCTGAATGCCTCAGGCTCCAGTTTCAGCATCTGCTGATTGCAGGGGGCAGGGGTTGTGATAAGTAAAAGTAGATGAGGGGGTGGTTGTGAAGTTGGGGAATGGTGCAGTGGGGTACGGGTGAGGTTGTGCTTGTTAACCACCACATATAGTTATCCAAAGGATGCTGATCTTATCATTTAACAGTGTCTACTGGTGTTTTCATAAAGAGAAGTTACAATATATGACAGTGTCACTGACCTATAGGCCTATTAAGTGTTCATCATCGTCCTAAAAAACATATTAAGTGTAGAGTATTTCCTTTTTCATAAAACAAAACTGCAGTGCCATTTAAACAAAGATATTGCTTTTTTGTGTGTTTAGTAACTAAGTCCTCTTCCTGTCTTTGCTGGTGCTTCAGCGTGTTTGTTTGTGTTATCACAGCAGCCTGTTGATGAGCAGAATAGGGAGGAAAAAGTCTAAAGAAAATACCTGTCACATCACTTCTCAGTATACACATTCTCATACACACACACACAGACAAAATAAAATGCATAGTCACCCCAAGACTAAGAGCCTATAGTCATGCTAGCTGTGCTTTGATTGGGCATTTGACACAGATGTTAACATGCATGTATGCTCACAGTGATGATGTTAACTTGCTAATGCTTTGAAAGTATTTATCATGGTCACTAAATACGAGAACGACTGAGGCTGATGTTAGTTAGTGTCTGGTCATAAACCAGTTTTGCTGTCTGTCAGATTCAAAAAGGTAACAAACCTCTTGTTTTTCAGAGCAGGATAAGCAGTTTGGAAAATGGATGAATAGATGGATATTAGCTATCTGAAGCGATCCCTGATAGTCTCTCAGGTGCAAGTGTGCTGCACTGCTGATGCATCATTTCCTTGCAGCATACCTGCGGTTGGTTGGGTTTCCTCAGCTGCCCGGCCTACAAACGACTTAAAAGCCTGAGCTGTTGCCTCTGCCTCTGGGACAACGGCTGTTGATCACAAGAGGAGTGAGAAGCCCAAATCTCTCACTGTTTACTGTAATTAAGCTGTCAAAGGTTGTGATTTATGACATATTGAGTAAGAGAGGTGTTATCATGTAGACTAGGAGGAGGAAGACAGAGAGAAAGCCACAGGGTTTCTAGCTACTAACAATAGAGAAAATACAGACAGTGCATTAAACATAAGTGTCTGCAGTGTGGAAGAGATTAGCTCCCAGGCAAAACGGAGCTGCTCTCTGAAAGTCTCTGCTTAGTGTCCAAAAACAGAAATGCAGAATTGTCAAAGCATCGTTGGATGTTTTTGGTGGAGAGATGCTGAATAATGCTCATTTGTTTTTTTGAATCACAAGAAACTCGAGTCTTTCTTACTTTTCTTGTTGTCTGTTACAGTGGTCATCTTGAAGTGAGCTTGTGGCCTTTTTTCATCCATATCTCAATCACATCACCCAAGGATGTCTCGTCCTGCTCCGGTCCCCGTCTATACCCTGAGGGGTGCCGGAGGGCCCCTCAACACCCTCCACTTTAACTGCCATGGAGGAAACGCTCCCCTTCTGTTTTCTGGGTTAGTCATTCATCTCACTGTACATATAATCAGGTTTGTTTTGTCTAAATAATTCTAAGCCAGCCAATCAGGATTTACCTTTGGCACTGATTTGGGCAAGATACTTTTTGATAATGTCTTCCTATAGAGCAGAAGAGAGCAGGATGTTGTTGACTGAAATGCTGCATGGATAATATATATAAAGCCATCCTAAAGCATTGTGTGTGGTTATGCAGGTCGGAGGGTGCCATCCATATCTGGAACCTGAACAGCAGGAGGGCAGAGAAGATCGTTGAAGGCCATTCTGGTAAGCCTGTCATCTGGGTCAGCACACTCCAGTTGACAGACGCCCTCATCAGGTCAGGAGAACACTTTTCTTGGCTTTCTGATAACGTTTCTTATTTTGTTTACATTTTCCACTAAGCACTTCAATGTTTTGCTTTATGAAATGCTTTCCCTTCTGTTGGTGGAGCAGTCAGGGACGGGACATGAGGGTCTGCCTGTGGGACCTGGTTGAAGGTCGTACTGAGGTGGTGGATTCTGTGTGGACCGGCAGTGTTGGGTTCTGTCAGTGCTCCCTGCTGGAGACAAGTCCTGGGACCTTCCTGCTGGCGTTTGCTGGAGAGAAGACAGAGGAGGTTAGATGTGAATGTATTACGGGGAGTATTGACCAGGTCCTGGTTCTCACTCAGTAGATTGAGAACCAGTAGAACATGCTAGGAATTGTCTAGTGCTAGACAATTTTTTTGTGTGTGTGAGACTCATTTGAAATACTTCTAAAAACTGGAATTGATCTTCAAATTATATATTAGAAATTGAACATCTATGCAAAGTTAATCATAATATGGTGAAGTTAACCAGTATCTCATTAACATCTAGACTTCTCTGCCATTAGAGCAGTTTATTTTGGAGGACAGTTCCCGTATTACATGTTGTTCCATGACAGGAGGCAAGGTCTCAAATTACTTGCAGATGGGATGGTACAGTATATTGGTTAAACAGACAGACTTGACTATAAAAATGCCAACCTGTATGAACCTGACCAGACTTGCTGTTTCCAGCTTTCTCATTAGACTTAAAGCGTTCACACATATTTGTGACTTTTAGTACTGTTTAGTAAGTTAGTGGAGAATTGGAAATCTCATAGCAGGAGTTCTTCTCTCATCTTTTCCTGTTACTGCACTGCAGTTATCCTTTGCACGTGATCTCCTCCATAAATAAGTTGAATTCAATCGGGTGGCCAACCTAATATTTTTAGCTGATAGCGTATGTGCCATGTGTTGACTTGATGAATGAGGTTTTAAATAGCATCATTAATAAACCAGCCTTCATGTCATAAGTAAAGGTTGAAGCTTAATACAAGTCACCACTAAATGTCGGTTAGTTTTGGCTGTGAACATGCCATTCAGTGAATGCTTCTGTCTAAATAAGAGTCTAAGAAACAAGTTTAAATATGCTTTTTATAACCTATGAATGAAAAAGCAATGCATGCACACTAAAGCCAAGCCTTAGATTTATTCAAATATGACAATGTTTTGATTGTCATATTTGTCGGTGTGGTTCTTTAGCTACAGTCACAGAAAATTCCCAGGCCTGATTAGATTGTGCACTGCAGTGAAATCAGTCTGCTCGCAAGTCTGTAGGGTTTTGTGTGGAGCCAGTATCTGAGCATTGAAACAGGATGGTGAGAAGGCAGCCAGCGATTCAGCCATCTTTTATTGCTTCCAGATTCATGTTACTTGTTTCACTGTGGAGGAGCCACACTTGAAAGGGACAGATCAGTCACCTGATCCAGCCAAACGTGCCTCTGCTAACCCCAGTCCAGCAGGCCAGGCATCAGGGCGCCTGTGACTCCCAGCACCTCAATAATGCCATTGTCCCGACAGACAGACAGACAGACAGACAGACAGACAGACAGTAACACACACACACACACCCATAAAGGGTAGACCAAAACAGCCACAGCCGATTTTGTCATTTTGTCTCTCCACCCTATTCCTCATTCGTCATTAATGGCCAAGACAGACGCCTGTCATGTATCTGCAAACAAAACACTCACAGAAATGAATTCCCAATACAAATGCATTTACCACAAGTTATGCACAATGGCATGATTGATTGCCATAAACAACATGCAGGTAGGTCAACATTTAGATATGTAACCAAGAAGAAAACAGGCATTTTCCATTTGAGCTATCTCAGGTGGTTTTATGGTTTACTGCTTACACTGAGATTCCTGCCAGCAGATTGCTGCCATGGCAGAAACATTAATTAATAGTGTGGGTGTTTTATTTATGGGCAGTGTGATGCCACACAAGAACAGTGATCACCTGAGGCGCAGAGAAGTCCTCAAAGGCCCTCTTTGTCAGGCACGCAGAGATAAACATGCAGGACAGATGAAGTCTAGCGCTAAAATACAGATTGCTCCCTTAAAGGGCTGTTTAATCTGAGGCCTAATGAGGATGAATATGCGGATCATCAGCACGGAGGAAGTCAAAGAAATGCGTTTTGGTAGTGGTGTGGGTATGCACACACATTCAGGCACACACTTTATCACTGGCTTCATTAGGCTGTGTATTTTATCAGAATCAGTGCCAAAGTGTGCAGGAAAACACCATTCATGTCACAGGGTCAGCTTTAGCGGGATTTATTATAGACAGTGGGGCGGCTCCTCTATGCTGATGGTGGTACTGCACTGATGGTTGGAGGCCCTCTGATCCTGGTCCTCAACCGTAATGACAGATTAAGGTTGAACCTTTGTTGTTTGTTATGAATTCAGGAGTGAAGACCTGAAACCTGCAAACCTTATGTGTTTCTAAAAGCGTTCTAAAGCTTCTCATATTATTTTTAGCGTACTGATTCTGAAATGTGCAGGAACTGCAGTAGCTGTACACTACCTTCAATTACATGTTAGCAGTGCCGCTATTAAGATGACAGTGTCAGTCAGCTGGTTCTGCACTGAAATCCTTGGTTACTGGTGGATGAAGCTCCTCACTTTTTATCTAGTTCCACCAGATGGTCACAGTTTTCCCTTTATTCACAGTTACATGACTCAACATCTAGCAAAAGGATTAGAACATGTATTCCTAACAATGTATGCAAAAAACTTGTGACCTTCAGCTTCAGCTTTCATTTTTTGTGTAGTGCTGATTAGCCAATGTTTGCATGCTAACACACCAAATTAGGCTTGATAACATTCTGCTGTTCAGATATATCTCAGAGCAATGCTGCAGACCAGAGCCTCATAAAGCAGTTTGCATGGATGTAGAGAGTGGAACATGTTTAGCTGTCTCTAGTGATTTGTCATGTCTTCTCCACAGATTAAAATTATTGAACTTCCCAGCAAGACTCCAGTCTGCACCCTGGTACCAGAAGCTAAGCTGGGGATGGTTATGTGTATGAAACTGTGGCAGGTAAGCACCAGATGGTTTACTTGTCATTTTAAGAGACATCTCTCCACCATTTTCCCCCTTCTCCTCTTAACAGAAGCTTTGTGTCTCTCTCCAACTACATGTCAAGTTGCATGAGTTCTTTGTGGTAGTTACCATCAGAAGCAGCAGATTCTTTATCTTCTCTTTACTTACCTGGTCTACTGTACTCTACAGCATATAACAAGATGCAATAATAGAAAAGGCAACAAAAATGCACATGTGAGACGTGGCACATTATTTACAGCCCAACAACTTGTCCTGGACTATTTTCCAAGCGTTTCTCTTTAGCTGGCAGCAAGTCCCAACACTGTAATTAGAGCGTTTGGAAGGGCTGGGGGTTCACAGCCATATATCAGCCTGCAGCTGTACATCCAATTGGATCAGAGCGAAATGTTTGCTTTCTGTTTTGTAAATGCTGTTGACATTTTTTATTTTCCATCAATTAATGAGAACCTGTAATTTTTTTCATGGTTAATTATTAACACCATGCGTTTGGGGCATTTGAGGGGGGTGTTTTTTTAATATATACTTTATGGGCTATGCAGATTACAGGCAACAGAACTCAAAACACAGTATATGATTTTACAGCCAGAGGGAGCTGAGTTGCTGGCCCGTGCACATTCAGTCCTGTATTCCTGTAATACTAATTAGAGTTACTGTACTTAAGTCATATAAGACAAATACAAAAGCCATAAAGATGACATCGTGTTTGTGATATTATTGTAGAGACATGTAGACAAGTTAGAGTCTCACAGAACATGCTGCCATTGTGTTTGTGTTTTTCTTTCTTTCCCTTTGATTTCACTGTTACACCCTCCTTTCATCATCTGATTTATTAACCAATACTAGTTCAGTGTTGAGTGCCAGGAAACATAATGATCAATTATATCATTATAAATTATATAATATCAGTGTAATATAGCACAGGCAGACGTCAGACTTCAAAACAGAAGAGCCCAGGTGATTCTAAATCATTTCAGGCTGATTTCTTTCAAGGCCGAGGCATGTTCATCTGTTATACGGTGACTGAGCCGCTCGAGAGGTCCAAGAACTAGAGAACGTCTGAAAACCCAGTGTGTAAATCCTCTCTCACATGAAATCACGCACGCACACACGCACGCACACACACACACACACACACACACACACAAATTCTGTCAGTCATAAGCAGAAAAAAGGTAATCTTGTCATTCACATCAGATTCTCATATGCTCCCCACTGTTTCCTTAACCTCACATGGCAGGAGGCAACTGCTGACACCGTCCTCCTCTCTCTCCACCTTGTCTCACTCGATCACCCACACTCCAGGAAGAAGCCACCGACAATTATCTCCTCTCTGTCTTTCCTCTCACCATCCCTCCCTCTTTTCTTCCCACCTTTGGGATGAGATTATCCTCCATTATTTCCAAGACAGACTGGCCAGCAGATTTATTGTCGGCCTGTACACCCTCTCTGCTGGAGTTTATGGAAGAGATTAAATGTGGTGTTAAAGTTCACTTTCTTCTCAATTCCCCTTCCTTTCAGCAAAATCCCACTCGGCTTTTAGTTCATACGCTGAGCTACAGTATGCCCAAAAGGTGACAGAGCACACTTCTCTGAATCTCATTGGCTGTGAAGTGGAGAACAATACAGCAGGCGAGGAGGAAGAAAGTGCCTCCATATGTGGGTTTGAAGGGGATGTAGGGCTTGGCTAGGGGGACAGCATTGATGTATTATGTGTAAGGGTTTTAATGTGAACAGAGGCTGGCTGGGAAAAGGAAATGTTCCTATACAGATATCCATCACTCTCAGCTCATCACCTTGCTGCCTCGTGGCCATGACATCATGGTGGACCGGGACTAAAACTGGAGGAAACTATTGGTTCCTTATGTTGGAGCAGTGCCTGCCTGGGGCCTGTGGCAGCCACATCAGTAAACAAGCCATTGGTCTCTTGGTTGATTACGTGCATAGAAGTGTGTGCTGAATATACAATACGTTTTGATTTTATTTATTTAAGTTTTTTGTTGTATTAGTTTATTTGACAGGGACAGAACTCATTGATCAAGTGAGAAAAAACTGTAAATGGGCCAGCTTTTGTTCCTGGCCAGATGTTAAAATTCACCATTGAGAGGGAATAAAATGACACATCCTTTAAAGTCATATATACAAAATAATAAATATACACAATATACCCACATATACCCCAGTAGGTAATGCCACAACACAGGGCAGTAGGCCAAGCCATACAAACTAAGTTGGAGAAGTGTTTTGCGGGTGACTATGAGCATTTAGATTTTAAATTTAACTTATCTACAAAAAGTACAGGATTATAGTAAAAAACGTGAGTGCCTTTAAATAATAGTAGATGACTAGATTCAGTGAAAAATCTCATGAGCCACAGAAATCCATGTCAGAAGTCCCATTCTTGTGCTTAACTACATGTTGGTTCACACACAAAACAAATGTATATAATACATTTTGCTTGATTAGAGAGCTAATGTGCACAACATCAGCAAAATTGTTATAACATTAGGTTAAGTTGGAAAAAGACATAGAGCATTGTTGTTCCACCTTTATGTAGTCAGTGCCATAGAGAGTGGTGGTAGAAGTACTAGGAAGGAATATTGTTACAGGTAAAATTATTGCATTGAAAATATTATTACATTATAGTTGTTGATGTGTATTGTATTTGTAATTTTAAGGTGCATCCGGTAATGATGGAGATAATCTTATAACACCTGATATGTTGTACTGATGATCATATATCTACGATCTAATTATTATTATTATTTTAATTATTATTATTTTAATTAGTTTAAGTCTGCTAGATATCTTGTGAATTTCACCCCGATCATGATCATTAAAGACTTATGATTATACTTTATTTTGTATTATTGATCAAATGCTGAAATGTAATTGTGTGATTATAGTTAAACAAATAACTGTAATAGAGTAAAAGTACAATATTTACCTCTGAAATGTCAAAGTATGAAGTTGTAAAAAATTAAAATACTCAAGTAAAATAGAAATACCTTAAGATTTTACCTACACTACTAAGGAAATATATTTATTCTACTGCCATAGACTGACCCAAATTAATTAAATGCTGCAGCTGCAGTTTTCTTTGCATTGAAAACTGTCTGTCAACAGATCCATGCTATTGTTTCTTGAGCATTGTTGTGAGCTTAAGCAGCACAGTTATAACTTTGTATTTTATTTAATTTAAATTCTGTTTGTTATTGGGAAGTATTGGTTTGTGTTCTTTGTGATGATGGGACAAGTGAAATCAGGTATTTTCCCCTTTGATCAAGATATTTCATTATGTATATTGTAAAAACAAATTTAGTTTATAAGTTTATAAATTGTAATAAGATAAGATAAGAGAAAAGAAACAAAGAAGAGCACAAAAATTTGACAAATCATCAAGCGTCAAAACCGTCTGGATTTATATTTCATTAATATAAACAATAACCAACGTCATGAATCAAATGCAATGACAACGTATTTTTTTGTTGTAAAAAATGTAGCAGAAAAGTTTAGTTTTTCTGTTTTTGAATGACAAGTATAAACAAGTGCATAGCGTGGAAAATCTCTAAGCTCTGAGGGCAAGAAAGATTTTAGAAATTTCAAGAGATTAAACCCTAACTGAAAGCCGTAGTCTATTATTGATAAATGCATTGCGTAATGTGATAGTAAATTTTGAATAAATTGTGATTATACATTTATATATATATATTTGTATTTTGGAGTGTAAAGCAGACAATGTGCAGACTGCACTATAACCTCAAAGAAACTGAGTCTCGTGTCTTTGCTGTTACATAGACAGAACAATTTATTAATTAAAAATCAAAAATTATCTGTAGATGAATCAATAGTGACACCAATTTTTAGCTGCAGTCTGAGCAGGAAAACTGTCTGGAGATAAATTCCTTTGTCTTGAGTTGGAAACTCAGAGGAATAAAAGTCAATTTAGATTTATGGCGCAGCAATTGTTATTATGTTGTCTCTATTTGTTAGGTCTTGTCTTAGTGCCTGCATAGGTTACATCTTTGTATTTGGTTTACACAACCTCGAGGAGGTTACGCCTCTCCAAATCTGATGTCACGTGTCCAGTAAACAGGTTTTAGCGTAGAAACTTAAAAAGGTTAAAATGGAAATTGTTAATACTGATACTGATCTTTACATGATAAAATGTAAGGATTACATTATGTGTTACTGTTGAAAATACATGGTAACACACGTTATGTACACAATTACTGTGCTCTTGTTTCACTATAATGCATTGTATAAATCTGGCTATTCAAAAAAAAAGGCACTGGGTCAAATGACGGCTTAAGCCCCAGCTAGTTGGCAATCTAGAGAAGACCCTGCTGCAGTCCTGCCTCTTCAACCAGCTTCCATCCTTCTGTCTTTCCAGCTACTTTGTGCTGATGAATCTTCTCCCAGAGCCCCAGCCCTACTCCAACAGAGAGCCCTCTTGTAGAAAGGCCTGTGGAGGATATAATGAATTAGGTGTCTACCCAGGGTTCCCCGACCTCTGACCCATGACATCATCAATCAAGGAGGTCCTACACTTAAGTGAAACGCTGGGCCCCAAGCTTAGGAACGCTTAGCCTGGGACCTGCCGGCAAGCAGGGGCCACTGATTTTCACTTGTTTTTATTTGTTTTCATAATCCCTTAGTGTTCTTCCTCGCTGATGTGTTTGGAAGGAATACATGACTGTGTCTATAATTTGTTTAAAGCTAGAAGAAGAGAAATATAGAGCGTTAAGTGAGAAGAGGACTTGAAGATGGATGAAAAAATGGCAGACGTGGCCCCTTTGCACATATGGAATAAATTTCTTTCACTCCTAGTTTCGGCAGGGCACAGTTCTGTTGCTGTGGGCCTGATGGTAGTTTAAAGTCGGTACAAAGTGTATATCTGTGATGCTTATTCTCGTCGTTCCACAGTATTTTCAAGCTTGGAACATTATTGTCTGGAGAACACTCCAGGCTTATATGGATGTGAAGGAGTGTGTTGTAGGTAGCAAGAGGCAGAGGAATTGTGGGGTTTTGGGAGCAGCAGGACGGAGGTTACATCGCACAGCCGTCCCTCCCTTCTTCTCTTTCCTTACTTTCTTAACCTATTTTTTTTCAATCAGCTCAGCTTTTCTTCTTCATGGAAGTGATTTACTATCTCACCTGTACCTCCACATAATTTTGCACGTCTGTTAGGAGAAACTGCCAGACACTGAGATGTCTTATCTGAATCTCTACATGAGGAAGACTGCACTTTATTATTGTTGATACAATAATTAAAAACATACCAAAACATATATATTGAATTTGAACATGTAAAAAGTCAGTGGCTCTTTAATATATGAGGAGCAAAGTGAGGAGTGGTGTAATGGAGTGCTGCAAAGAGAGAGCAGAAGGCTGATAAATGGAGGCCACAGCGTCTCTCGAGTGTCAGTGGGAGCTTCCAGGTTGATAACCTCTGCTCCGTACAGCTTCTAGCACAACACAGCGGTTTCTGTGGTTTTCTTACTGCTCATCTCACATCTTAACTCTCTCTCACTGCTCTTGGTGTTCTCTCCTCTCACTTATCCTCTCTCGCTCCCAGCCAGACTCAGGTCCCGGACCTTTCCTGTTGGCTGGATACGAGGACGGTTCCCTGTTGCTGTGGGATGTCAACCAGAGGTCCAAGCTGAGTCAAGCCAAAGTCTACCCTGAACCAGTCATGTGCCTCACTTTGGACACCAAATGTCTAAGGGGTATATCAGGCTCCTCTGAGAAGAAGCTCACTTCCTGGATGATCGACAGACAGAACAACCTGCAGGTCAGCAGAGGACAGGTTTAGAGTAGTATTGTTTAGTTTAGTGGTTCCCCACATTTTTCCCTCACAGCCCTGTCAGACGAACCAAAGTAACTCTTCATCAACTCCACCTACCATGTTCTAAATGTCTTTACTTAGATTATCTATTAAGTGGTTGTTATTTTAAACTAATACATTTAACATTTACTATTAGACAGTAAAATGTGCCAAACATTGGGAGAACGTTACTGTCGAAGATCAGTATTCAGTGAACACTGACTACTGTTCAATTGTCAGTGTTTAAGGTGGTTTGACCAAATTTGCGTTTGTGTTAACCTTGACTTTTTCAAACTCTTTATCCAGTTTTTAGCAAAACATTTGGACTTTTTATATACTATTTCTAACTATATCAACCATTTAATTATTACGTTAGCGAACTATTTAAACCATGTGTCCCTTACTTTTAGTTAACTATTGGAAGCTACCCATTTACCTATTACTTGTAGTGAACTCTATAACAATGTATTTGTTGTTTTTAGCAGCAGCTAACCATTGCAAACATTTATCTTGTAGCTTGAAGCAAACAGTTTACACTTCTTTAATCACTTGCCAACTACTTTTCTTGTATTGTCAGTTGCAACTTATGATGTTCAGGCATTACGCTAGATATGTATCTTCAATCAAATAATAACAGCTATTTTGCAAATTACTTGCAGTTATTATAGCTGCATACTTGTAGTCTTACCAAGTACTCCTAGCCTGCTTGGCTAGCAATTATAATGTTCATGTGAGTATGATTATTCTATGATTGATTATAAAATACTTCATGGTTATGGCTCTGGACCTCATAGCTGATAACTAATTGTTGCACAGGATAATCAGTTAAATCATACAAAAAATAATAATAATGGTGAAAATAGGAGGAGAGGAGTGTTGCCTTTCTCTGAGCTCTCTTGGAAAACATCAGGGGCTAAAGAGGAAGAGGCTCAGCAGGGCTCCAGGGGCCCATAAATCAGCTGCTGGTTACACAGCATTGGCAGGGGCAGGGGCCAAGGGCTGTCACTCCAGAGCTGAACCACCCACATTCACACTGAAGCATAGTCAAACATCTCTAAGTCTATACTATCTTAAAGTATCTGGATACAATACTGTGTTATGATATACAGTATACACACATACTGTATTTCTGTGTGTGTGTATTTGTCTCATTGTACCAGTTAGACAACAACTACACTATGCTCTCGACTAGGATGCTTTTAATATTCATACTTCTTGCACACACGTACAGACTTGGGAGTGATCCAGACTGTAGCCCATGCCAGAGCATCTTGTGTCACAGCAAAAGAGATTCAGCTTTGCAACATATTTCATTTGACATAACAGCCAGAGCTTCGGATGCTTAATGCCTCATTTAAAGCTGTGATTTCTCTTGCTTTCATGAGCCAAAGAGATTGCTGGATGTTTTCAGCCAGCCTCAATGGATAAAAGCTAAGGCGGACCTGAAGCTGATATAGTACACTCCTGCACAGTGAAGTGCTATTATTCTTTCCAAGACTTTCTACAAATGAATGCTTGAATTAGAAATATTTGCAAAGCCCCATCTTTTTTTCAGCCTAAAAATGCGTCTAGGAAAAACACTACGAAGAATTTGTTTCAATATACCAAAAAACAGGAGGAACGTGGTTATTTGGTTTATTTTGCTCGAGCAACAAAATATTGATTCAGCATGTAATCCGGGACGAGGACGACAGGAAAAAAGCACAAGAAGAGGGAAAGGATCCAAAAGGGGCTTTTAAATTATCCTGAAGTGCAGCTCAGTGTGACGTCCAGACAGCTATCCTCAGTTCTTCCCACAAAAGTATTTTTGTGTGGCAGCTGTAAGCGGGCGGGGGGACCTGCCGGGTGGCGGACCCGGGCTCTGGGTCCTGACGGACGACCCGTGAGAGGTAATAAAAATATCAAAACCTCGGAGGCCCCCTAACCAAACAAAAAACACATCTGCAGTAAAGGGAACAGTAGTTCACAGTGGGAGGCTGCAATAAAGACTGAGGGGGCTATAAGTGCCACAGCATCCCACTGCCCACAAATTACCCCTGCGATCCAGCCCACTTGTAGTGGAACTGGCTGGCAAGGCAGATAGATGCTTTTTGTAAAATGGAGGGGAAACTGAATGTGACACAACACAGTGCAGTTATGATTTAGTGAAACTGAAGGGCTGTGAAGTGAGCTTATCAAGGCCAGATAAAGACAGATAGCCTCAGGAATGGAGGTTAATGTATTACACATGGCTCCTAGAGGCTTTTATCTGCTGTTTGACCTGGCTGGTCTGATTTCTTTTCATAGTAGTGAGGCATCATCTTAAGCCCCTTTTTTTTCTCCTTTCCTTCTTGCATGCATTTTTGGGAATGTGTCAGGGTGAAACTATAAGGGTGTGGGTGTTAGGGTTTACAAGCTGTTAAGCCAGATGGACATATGTTTAGGCAGCCACTCTAAATGTATTGACAAGTGCAGTGACAGGTTGCTCTAGGAGAAAGAAAAAGACAGAGGTCATGGACTGGAGAAAGAGAAAGCAGGTATGGACAGAAGATTAGCAGCGTAAATCAAGCATAGCTGACAACAAGCTATTTCTGACACTGATGACAGTTCTGTGCAGGTGGAACTCCTGCTTTGCATTTTCATTACAGTGTAAAAACATCTCCACTGTCTCCCCTCAGCTGTCACCTGCAGGGTGTCTTCTGTGAAGTTTTGCATCCGTCAGCCAATCCCAATCTGACCTGGTTTCTGGGTCAGGTTGTGTCTGTCCCGCTCTTGGTTTGCCAATGGACTGATGTACGTCTAAGCTGGCTGTCATAAAAAGTATGGCTCTTTTTGTTGAGCACCCCTCTTCTCCCTTTTCTGAATGGGACTGCTCACCTGTTTGACACATCCAATACCTGTCAGGCGAGGTGACAAAAGGCTGTAATCTCCCTGCTGCTGAGTGTGATTCAGGGACAGGGTGTGTCAGACATACCTGCGAAGAGCCTCACAGTCGCTTGGCTGGAGTGAGTGAGCGATGACGGGATGTTTCAGTAGTTCAGCGTGAACACCAAGATCCGTGCCAAGACTGACGGGAAAAGCAGGGAGAAAAGGCTTGAGTGACATCTGCCAAGTGGACGCTCCTTTTGAACGTCTCCTCTGTTGGCGAGATGCTCCAAAAGAGGATCCTGAAGTGTGAGTTTGTGCTGGATTCGTGGTAGAACTGCAGTCTTGTCGGCCCAGCCGCTGAGCAGAGCTGAAGCCTCCTGACAGCTGAGAAAGTTGGCATTTAGACAGCAAAGCCTGCTCTATGTGTGTCTGCATGCTGTAACAAAGGCCAGGAAGGAGTGTTAAAAAAAAAGATGAGATAGTAAGGAAGCAACAGGAAGAAAAAATGGGGCGTCGTCAGTAAAAAAAAAAATGAGCCAAGCCTCCCTGGTCAGAGCTAATGGATTTCATTACAGATTGAGGACTAGTTAATGGCAGTGCGTGAAACGTAACAGTGGTGAAGAACATGAAATTCAAATGTAATGTAGCATAATTTAGACATTTTCAGTTATCATAAAACAGAGAATGTTGGGAATATTAATTACAACTTCGGATTGCTTGCCTAAATTTAAAATATTTGCTTTCCTAAAAGACAAATGAGCAAATAATCTCATTTGACTGTAGCTCATAGTCTAAAAATGGGGGTATGCGTAGCCTAGCCTAGAACATTGTTACTTACCATAAATGGATGTAATTCTTAATGATCTGTTAATTGGCTAATTATCCAATCAGCTAGTAGTTCATTTTAAATTAAATATAAATAAATAATACAATTATGTTGCAGTACGGACAAAGTATTCTTACAGTGCAGTGCTCCGTGTGCAGCAGCTTTATATGACCTAAACTATTTTTCCCATCAGACTGCAACAAATATTTATTTTCATCATTTCTTTATTTGTTCATTATTTTGATAAATTAAGATGTCAGACAATAGTGAAAAATGCAGAGCAGTGTTCTCGACCTCAAGGTGAAGTCATTCAGTGTATTTGTGAAATGAAGAAGGCCAAAGACATTCATATATAATGATATAAAATGGAGTAAAGCTGTAGAAGCAGCTATTATTATTTAATAACTTGAAATAATTAATTGAAGCTAATCATCGAATCAGCTAATATTTTCAGTGCTATAACTGTCAAGCTTTAATGTCTTTTAATATCCGAGTAAACACACAGGCAGCTTAAGAACCAGCGCAGCTTCACATAAGCTTCATTAATTATGGCGTAAATGTTTTTTTCCCCCCTCGCCACTTTTTCCTTTTGCTTTCTCCAACTTTAGAAAGTAAAAACAATTAGCCGAGCAGCCGTGCTGAATGACCATTACTGTATCATTAGCCATTTTGCTTACAATTGACCCTTTAATGAAACAAATGCCTTTTCCTGACACAAACTATGGGGAAGCAAAACAAACAAAAACAGACACTTAAACCCATCATTATCAGGCCTCTAATGCAAACCAGATGGAGAGGTAGGGGCATACCAACTTCTTGAGGTAATAAGCTCTAAACAGTCTTTCACCCCCCAGGTTTCTTTGTATCATTGTATCTGACTTGTTTGGTCAAACCAACCACACGTTGTTTCATACTATTGGTAACAGTGATGATGGTTTGATTTACAAAAAAATAAAAATAAAATCACATCACTAGCTGTATTGAACTGAGCTTTCTTACTAGACTTAGCTTTCTGGCTCTGTTTTGATCAATGACATTCCTCCCTGCTTTCTCTCTCCCTTGCATTCCACTTTATCCACTTGGGCTGTGAGTACCTGGCTTATATCTTCCACATGCAGCTTGTGGATGGTTCCTGCCCGGAACAGGAGCATGTAGATAAATTCTCCACTGTCTCCTCTCATCCAAGGCCATTAGTCTCCCTAGACACAACTTATGAAGTCAATTTTACGCTGTCCAGTTTGATTGCAGCTCCCATATCCAGATGTTTGGGTCCCATCTAGAGATTTCTACCCCGCAGAAAGAGCACGTTCGCTCCCTAGGAATGCCCATCACAGCCTGCCCTTAAGGCAGTGGTCTTTACCGCCATTCATTATGTTATGTCACAATGTTGCCCCTTTAAAGAGATTGATACAATCCTTGGGACACTGTAGATCACAGGGAGAGGGAGCTGTGGCTAATCTTTAGCAGGCGGACGTTACAGCAGTGTATTTATTGTGTCTCTTCTCCCGTTGACCAGACCTTTCAGTGCAAATATAATTCATCAGAGGCGCTTAAAGCAGAAAGGCCTCTGCAAACAAGCATTTCAATGAGATGTTCTCTCTCTTTGTTGCAAACTGTGACAAAAGTAACTAAAAAGTCCCATTGTGCTTACAGAAAGAAACTAAATAGTGGGCCAGAGAGAGATTTGCTTGTAGCCCTTGTGCAGCAATGTTTTTTATGGCTGATGATTGATTCCCAGGAGTCTACAGCCAGGTTCAACAGACATCCAGCCTCACACTTGGACCTCAGTCGTCAGATCAGCTGATAGTCTTTCCCTGTCAGTGTTTGTGTTGGCCTCAGCTTCCTAGACGGCAGTGAATAATCGCCTTACTGACCTAATTAGTTTCTCTTTTTATTTTTCTCTCTTATTTGCATGGACAGTTAAGATGCTATACAGGAACAGCTCAATATATCTAAAAGTGTCTCAGCAGCGTGTTTGATTCCAGCTGCAAACACCTAGTATAATCCTCCTTCTCTTTATGGTGTTACAGATCCAGGACTATGTGATGCTGGTCAACCCCGGGGTTTCCCAGCTATGTATCAGGGAGGATGGTAAGCTTCTGGCGTCAGCAGGCTGGGACCATCGCGTGCGGGTTTTTGGCTGGAAGAAGCTGAAACCGCTGGCAGTGCTTCAGTACCACACTGACATGGTGCTAAGTGTGGCCTTCTCTGACCACCAGGACCCTAGACAGAGACTGCTGGCTGCTGGATCTAAGGACCAGAGGATCAGCATGTGGTCAATATATAACAAGGGAGCCAGCACTGGCTGAGCCTCTGAGCTTTGGGAGGTTACAGACTTTTAATCAATATGTTGTCATCTGCACTGATGTGATGTGCCCTATTTGGTGCCCCTTGTCTATTACTTGAGTTAAAACCTGGCAACCTTTGAAGGACGGTCATTCAATAACATTGAGCAAGCTTTATTTCCAGAATCAGCAAAGGGCTCTGCTGACCAACCATGCAAAAAAAAAATTCCATCCTCAGCATGATAAAAATGATTGTTAATCCTTTTCCCACTATGTGACCCAAAAGAGTTATAAATCAGTTGTACTGATATAAATCAATGTTTCTTTCCAATGCTTTTCATACTAAATGACATATTAAAATTTTGTTTGTCTTTTCCAAGAGAGCCGGGCCAAATGTCATTTCCACCTACCCGCATAAGAAATAGAGTTTTGTCTTTTGAAATGGGTCAAAAATCTTTTTATTGGCAGCTGGAGGTAAATTTTTTTCATCAACTTTCATTGGAAAAGTTTTTGATACTTCCTGAAATACCTTCAGAACAGCAGCATGTGTTCTTATACAACTTACTAGGTTTTTTGAAAGGTTGCCATTATTATTTTTAGGAAAAGTATAGTGTACCACAGCACTGAAGACTGCATTACAGATCACGGCCTGGTTTTCCCAAAACATAATTCAATCCTTTAAATACTGCATACAAATGTAACCTGTCAGAGCTGCACATTCACTGTTTCTCTTGCTGAAATAACATCTGTCTTTGTCTAGTTTGTCTAGTTAATTAAGCACTAGCTGACTTTTTGTGCCCACTGTTTGCTAAAGCCTGATGCGATGCTTTGTGCAGCTATGTGATTGTGTTGACTTATCTGATAGGAGATTTGCTCCAGTGGACTTGAATTTGCGGTATAAGACGCACCTGAGCAGCTATGTAATCCTGTGTTGTTATTCTAGCAGGTCTTGGCTTAACACAGAGGCCCTCCAGCCTGACCTGAGCTGTGTTTATCCACCAAGGTTAATCACAGCAGGGACAATAGATGTAGATGTGCAGTTGCTCTACTTGGTTGTGATTATATTTATGCTTCTGAGCTTAATTTCTTGTCCTAATTAGCTTATCTTCTTTGCAGTCAAAAATATGAGAAAAACAAGAAGAATCCAGATCTAATGATCAAGAAAAAATACTTTTACAATAAGATGGATTTGCTTAATAAATGATCAGTAACTTGTGCATTTACTTCACATGCAATGCCTAACACAGATGTCTTTTAAAGGAACTGACATTTGTCAAGGAGAAGGCCAGGGGTCTTGTTGTGAAAATCCCACAGAAAATAGAGAGGTGTTTTTCTGTCTAGTGTCTCTAATAATATCTCTGTGAGTCAATGAGCAGCATGGGAGCTCATGTGTTACAACACAGTGCCCGAGAGGCCAAGGGCCAGGGCTTCAAACGCTAGACGCTCTGCTTCATAAAGGGTTTGTCTCCTGGAATGACCTCGAGTTGAGAAGCTCATCGTGCTGTACAGGAACGGCCTGAGAAATCAAAGAGGCAGACTAGCTACTTGTAATGACCTCAGATCATTAGCAAACAGAGGAAAAACAAGGTCATTTACTAGACAAGCTGCCTAACTGTGATGCTACTGTCATGAAAAAAGTGTAGAGCTGGAGGTTTAGTTTTCTTGCTTGAAATCAAAGTAACATTTTGTTGTTTTGTACTTATCATTTTAAAAAATGGAAAAAGGGTTTTCTTGCCTGCTTTTTCTGTCTGGCTGTAGTTACGTGTTGTCCTGAGCTTCATCTATACCATTAGTCCCTGACCCCACTGATGACACTTTGCATGCATAATAGCTTCCTAACTCTCCTGTTGGCTTTGAACAAACACTAGACGTGGTGTGGACCAGCTTCCGTCCATTCTCTGATAAATCAAATGCTGCGTCCATTGGTGCAGATGTCTGCTGAATGGAGCAGACAGCAACCCACCGGCTTTAGAAGTGGCTGGTGGAACTCGTAAATCACTTCATAATAGATCATTTAGGAAGTCAATAAATGGACAGAGCGACCGTCTGCACAATAGGCCTTGTGCTTCACTTATCACCTAACGTGTGTCTTCCTTGGCCTCACAGGTCAGAGGTCAGCCTGGCTTTGGGATAGCACATAATCCTTCGGGATGTGATGTGTGTGTGAGTATATTTGTGGTTGATGCTGTCACTCCCTGAGCCTTTGGGTGTATTCACGGATTATATTACCACCCAGACGTCACATTTAGCCTGATTATTTAGAAAACAAATGGTGAAAAAGAATGATCATAAGAAAATAATTCCTTTCTGTACAAGCCAAAACCAATTTTTCGCCTCACGGTTCAGTTGGTTCTGTTTATTTTCTCAAACGTGAATTAATACAAATGTATCAAGGCTCTTGCCCAGTGGTAGTGATGTGTTTTGATGTTCCACATAAAATGTTCGTCAGTAACCTCATGCAAACCATAAACCGCACTTTTTGTATTAGTTAAGAGGCCAGGGGCTGGAGTGTGCAACATGAATTCAGGTGGAGCACCTTTACTTTTTTAGAGACCTACATAGAGGTGAACACAAGGATGCCCGGGTGGGCCTGTCATAACAGATGTTATGGCCTCAGCTGACATTATCATCTATTCCCTACCTCCAAACACTTCACTAACAGGTCCCTGGCATTGTGTCTTCTGGAGCCAAGAACAGCTGGGCACAGAAACTTTTCTGCAGAGTAATTGGCGCAAAGCAGGTTGGTATTTTCCTCTGTGTGAAATTACTGATGAATCAAATTATTGTGTTATAAAACAGCCTGAGCCTGTTGAACCCATGTGTTGTGGTGCATGTGTAAAAAATGTACCACACTGATTACTGAGCTGGTATTGGCTTGCAGTGCTCTATATCGCCTCCAGTAGGCGTAATTTTCCTTGCACAAAAAGCAAGGATTTACAATATCTTTCACTTCACTCTACTGAGCTGTATCTTAATTCAGTCAAACCGTGATTCATTAAGGTGCTACAGAGTGATTATCAGGGAAATAATCTCTGTGCGGGGAGAAAAAACGAATTTCCTTGTTGCAGTGCAGTAATATTATAATGCACTGTACATTTATTCAAGTTCTGTAATTTAGTACACATTTGAAGTACTTGTACTGTGCTTGAGAATTTACATTTAATGCTACGTCTACTTCCTTAGATTTTTTCAGCAATTTCAAGCATTTAAATCCTTGCAAGTTTTTTATATTCGAAGTAATGGATCTGAATAGTTACGTGCTATATTACGTCACAGTATATTATGTCTCGCTGCTCAGCCCTCTCATACCGGATCTGGTGGACACTCGAAATTATGGAATTAACTAACTTATTTAGTAGTTAACATTGTGATTTAAGTATATACAGTGAGTATCACCCTAGAAATTTTAGAGGCTATTATAATTTGTAGGCTATTGATAAGTAGTAGGTTCCTTAATAAGCAATCCTTAAGAACTGATTAATTTTCCTCCTGCACTCGGACAAAGTTGTTTACTATTTACACTGCTTACACCAAATAGTTTACAACGTTTATTAAGCCTCATACATGCGTCTCCTGTGTATGAACATCACCTTTTGACCTTTCCTCTCCCACGTGTTACCCTCACGAGCCCCTGCAGTGTATGGTCTCGTGGTGCTTGTCGGCTTCCGGCGGCCTGACTGAGCACCTGCACGCGGAGCAGGGTGAGGTTCAGGTGAGGTTCAGGTTAAGCTAGGTGAGCAGCAAACACACAGGCTAATGGCGGGGTTAAGGATGAGGACAACACTGGTCCACATCTCCAGGTCGCTGCTTCCCGGACCAGACGAGACAGGAATACGAAATATTACACACACACGAAAAAAAAGGTTGTATGAGATGTTTGTGTGATTTCAAATAGTTTAAGCTATGTTAAGCTTCTTTATGACGTTACATACAATACATTTAATATAAATAAATAGGCCAGAAAACCTCCCGAACAAACCAGACCGAATAGAAACAGCCGCAGTAGGCTATGATTTCTAAACAATAAAAACGATCTTTTTTCACAAGGCTAATAGCTAATAGCTATTTCCAGGCTAGCTGAAATTTAATTAGCTCAGATCACAGTTTGGTTTAGACGTTTCGTCTATATTAGCTTCATAATGAAGTTACATTGTCAATTAAATAGCGTAAACGCTTAAGCCACAAAAACAAAATATTATACAACCAATTGGTCTTCGTTTAAATGAGTGGAAACATTATTTAACCTTTGACACCTTTACAAGCCATTAAACAGTCAGAGGTCAAGCGCCCTCGGGTATCCTTTTCCCCGCTGTCTGCTCAGGGAGGAAAAAATACATTATTAAAATGAATCATTAGCCTGCGTTTTCCTTTGTAACATGTCAGACAAAAAAAATCCCAAAGCTGATGTTTTTTTTTTTCTAATCAACTTTGACAACAAAGCATTCCTCACAGGACTTCAAAAAAGATATGGAAATGGCTGCACAGATAAGGGTGTGGGGTGGGGGTGAAATCACCCAACTGTCCCATTAAATATGAGCAATGATATCCTTTTTAGGACAAAGGAAATGTAAGTGCTGTCTTTTTTTCCAGTTTGTATGTCATGGAAGGGTATTCTGTCAAGGTAGTGCTTGAATACACAAAATTATGATTAAATAAACTGTTAATGCCTAAGTAGACAATAAATATTTAATTTATTTAAAACGTATTACTATTGTTACAAGCACTTTGTGATTTTTTTTAAAAGTGTTTGACTGCAAAAAGACAGTTTTAGAAGTAGATTTTAAAAGTAAACTGTAGTCCATAACCGCCACTAAGTGTAGCTGCACACATGGTTTAGAGGAAAGTGTGTGTAGAAGTAGGAAGTATGGTTGATGAGTCATTTATGTGTATATATCTGTGTCTTTTTCATAAAACCAGCTGCAGATTTCAACATTTGAACTACAGTGCAGTCTAATGTTTAGACAGCTTCCACGTCCTGACTCCAAATGACTATGGGCGCAGCAGACACCTCAACCTATTTCAACAGGGCAGATCCGGACGGAGAAACCTGAACAATGCTATCAGTGAGGTAAGCCTTTTTTATTTTTAACCTCCCCCCTTCTGCAGTGCAACAGCAGAGGAAAATTTGAATGGAAGACTGGCACAAGGATCATTTCCTTATGAATTACAAGAATTTAATGTTTATTTTACAGATACAGAACAGTCATTCTGTTACATTTATTTACTTTGAATTGCTGCAAGTCAGTGCCATGGTACAAGCTTCTCAGAGCGGCTCAAAATGTTGAGAATGTTTCAAAATCAAATCTTGTAATATTTTTTTCCTCAAACAAAAACATTTCGATGTGTTTCAACACCCACTCTGATGAGCTCAACATGCAAACATCTCGTCTACCTAGGAGGTTGATGGACTATATAACATATGGCTTTTTTAAAAGCAATAAAAACAAGGCAAATCAAAAAGTGCATCCAACACAAAAAAAGGAAGAATTCAATTCCAGTCTGTGAGCAAAGGTATTGTCCGTGTTAAGGAGAGGTTTCTCCTGTCTCCACTTTCTGCTGGCTCAATGTCTGCACCATTCAGGTAAGAGGTGCCTTGATGTAGAGTTCTTGCCATTTGGGTCCAAAGTTAAAATCAGAACCCCTTTAAGGGTTCAGAACATGTGCCCATGCTTCCCATAAAGATGCATTTCCTTTAAATAAATACGACAGGATTTATCCAGCAGAGTTTCAGCCGCTAAACACTCCGTAGGTTGTGGAAACCCTCAGTTGACAGGACGGTGCTCCCTTTCCTGCCTGTTTCCATTCCCACAGTGCTGCCATTAGCCCCGGTGGGCAGCAGTCATTATCTGGGCCCATAGTCGTAGTTAGAGGGGCCACTGGTGGCTGAGTACATGTTAGCTGTAGCTGGGTTCATGTGGTGATGGTACGTGTGTCCCCGGATACTGGGTAAAGGGTACGGCGATGGCCTAGTCTTGGCTCCAAGGTAATGTTCGTAAGTGGTGGGGTACTTGTAAGGGTGGTGGTGCAGGGTGTCTGGTGGGAGAGGATGGGGATCCGGCCGAAGATCATGGGGAGGACTAGGTCGACCACTAGTGATCGGGACGGCGTGGAGGCCCCCTGGAACGGGCAGGGCAGGGCTTAGAACCCGGGACATCAGCTGGTGAGCTGGGTCGGCGTGTATAGGTGTGCTAGTGGGGTCTCTCTCATATTCCCTCCTACCGTCGTCTATGTAGAAAAGACACAGGGACAGTCAGAGACAGCCATTGTTTGAATACTTTGTACAAGCAGCAGACAGTCCATGCCTGCAGTTTGCCCTGATATAATAAAATCTTTTTTCACAATTGTAATGAGAATTATGGAAATGTTGAATTAAAATACATACTTCCCAACAAAACAAAAGTTCTTTCATATCAATGAGATGTTTTTAAAAAACACAATTTAATAAATTGTATCAATGTACCAGTTGTTATTATTCATAAATAATTAATAAATAAATAAAATCTTCACCGTGTCATGAAAAGCACATCTTCATAACAACTTTTTCTGTGTTAAGAAGCTGTGGTCAGTTATATAATAGCTCAGCCTCTGTTATATTTGCAGTTGTTGTTGTTTGATGTTTACTGTGAATGCACCACTGCACTTAAATTAAGAACAACACAGCAAGAGTCAAATTTGCGAACAATTGGGGGGAGAAAAAAAAGCAAAATGTGACTCTATTTCATGTTTGAGTTTTGAAAATCAAACAAAGAATGAGCTACAGACCTTTTTCTGAGCCGTTCTGCTGAGGGGGAGATGACATTGGGTTTCTTGTTCTGGCAAAGGCACTCATTATTGGCAGAGAGCCTGGCCTGTGATTCCTGGGCCTGGAGCAGGGAGAATGGATTTAGTTACATACTCTTTTAATGAATGTCCAGGGCACAATTTCTTTATTATATATTAAAAAGATGAATGCACATTTTAAGAGTTTACAGTGATGCATGTAATGAGCATTTACACCCTGACAGGGCCCCGATTTACAATGAAATAAATGTGAAGTGACCTATTACGTGACTCTGATAGGCCTGTTCATTAAAATAAGCAAAAGTCCCCATAAAATCTAGCATAAATGCTTCAGTTAATGGTTTAAAGGAAAAAAATGCAGGGCCTGATGAACGGTATTTGCAAGAAGTCTTTGCATTGCTTTCAGCTGCCCGAGGATACCAGATGGGTGGGGTTTACGCCATTGTTACAATTACAAAAGTGTCTGGTAATTTGTCAGTGACAGAAAAGCACAGTTGATTGACTTTTCAAACAATATCCAGTGAACATTCATAGCACTTATCTGGCACCTGAGTGAGATAAAACAAACACTAAAACTATCTTGCAAATCTGACTGGGTGGTATTGTTGTACATTTTTACATCATGTGGAAACACGCCAGCCAAAAAGACCATATTATTTAGGTGGGTTTTGCTCACCAGTCCTCGGGGTCACAGTCTCTGAAGCCCTTTGCAAAGGGATTGCTGGCTATCTTCAGCTGCGTAATCTGAAATCCACATCACAACATCAAATAAACCTCAGTGCTACATAATGAAGTTATACAAAATACGTGTCAAATACAGTGTGATAGCCATTTTTATTTGACATTATTTGATTTTTATTAGAAGGAATAGCAGGAAAACATAGGTGCCTTTGAAAAAATTATACTTGAACACACCACTGTCTTTAATAAAACATGTCAGTTAACAATTACAGGACTTCATGTCCCCTTGCATTTTTACACTGACACAACATTAATCTAAGCTGTAACAACTAGTTAATGTAGAGCTTCTATTATATTTTATCATATTATATTTCGTTGCAGCAGAGCTTATTTTTGCATCATACAGGTACAGCGCACGCTCAGTTCTGAGCGATTCACAATCATAACATGAAGTCGTTACAGTCACCATCATGTTTCAAATTAAGATCATTTCGTCTTTATTTGATAAATTGCCAATTGTAACTGAAGCTGAAAGGAATTAAGACTGGAATATGTATAGTTAATTTCTTTGTAGCCTGGTAACTGGACAATCTCTGTCACACTCTTCATCATTAGGATTTAAATGTGGTGTTTCGCTGTGAAAAAGCAAAGGATGTCTGCACAGATTCACAGACATTTACGCGTAAAAAGCTCAATGAAAGTAAATGAGGCTTACGGAAATTTCATTCTTCTTTTCATGCTTGCGTAAAATGCATCGCAGCCATAACCGAAAAAAGACTGAAAAAAGACTTACTGGTTTATAATATTGTTTATTATCTGTGTAATAGTGTGAAGGAAATGACCTGCCGTGTTTTTACCGTATTGTTGAAATAAAATATCCACTTTCTGATATTTTATAGTCTGTTTGGGTGTTGGGTCCAGTTACATAAATTGAAGAAGAGACGTGCGTCTTTGCGCACAGCGAGTGTCACACAGTGTAAGAAGAAGAGAAAAAGCTGCTCACCCGGTGGTTCTGGTACGCTGTGACCGCTGTGAAGCGGGTTTCCTCGAAAACAAAGGTTTTGTAATTCTCCTCTGCGTACTTCTCGCTGTCCTTTCGGGGATCCACATAAACCACATGAAACCTGGGCTGGTAGCGGTGCATGGAGTTGAGAATGATCTGTAAAAGACGCAGGATGTATCAGCGCGCACAGAATTAGAGTTCAGTACTGCACCAATGCTCAGACTGTGTGTTTGATCTATGGACATATTGTTAACAGGTTAGAGTAAATAAACGATGATCAAACGACATCATGCACACCAAACGGTGCGTTAAAATAGACTGGTTTGGTGGCTTACCTAGCTTAAAATAATCTTATTTACTAAAACGAGTAAATGTCATTTATTTATTTATTTTGATAAATGCCATGAAATGCAGAAACATCCCAACTCTGATATCAAACTAGGTATAACACATGTAAACACTGTGTTTAATCTAAGCTCTGTATAAAAATTATAAGATTACCAAATATTATCGTTAACTCGTTGTTTCAGGTCCAGGTTGGACTCTCTTGGTAAATCCCGCAGTCCCGGACATGTCACAGACTTTTCGGTTTTTTGCCGAATTATTGCCGCCAGTCTCGAAAATATCTTTTTCTTTTCTGATTCCACAACTTTTGCAGTGACACACAGAGTAGAAGATAGGGCTGAAATTTCTAGTGGTGAAATATTCCTGCCGTCATATCTTTGGAATAAATCCTGGTGTCCAGAGCCATTTTTCAGCTTTGACTATTAGTTAAATATCAACGTTATTACTGGTGAATCACTTTTTAATCCACATGGGCCAAAATAAATTGCTCAGCCTCATTTTAACGATGATTTTCCTATCAGGACCTTTAATGCAGCTCTGTCAGTAAAAACCTCACACTATGACTAAACAATGCTCTTATCTCTACTGGCATTGCAGCCATTTAAACTGATTTATTTCTTCTTAAATGATTTGCATAGTGACTTCTGCAGCCTGTGATTATTTGGGGCGCACGCACTTTGTGTTTTTGTGGTCGCGTTAAGGTCTGTTTTGCATGGGCTTATTTACAATAAATACAGTAACTTACATGTCCGTTGTCATCCAGGAGGTTGTTGGTGAGTTTGAGTTTATCAAAAGAGACAATCTGCTTCATCCACTGGGCGCCTTTGGCCGGAGAGTCCGGGTGGTAGTGGACTCTTCCCGGAGTGGCGGGGTCAGCCTTACCCGCCACCAGCCAAGATGAGCTGTGGAAAGCATACCTGCAAGATCGGAACAAAGTTAGACACGACGTTCCCACTGTCTTTATTACTAACGCACATACAATGTGCCGTGCATGGAGACACACGGAGGTTAGATAAATGAATCGGTAAATTATCTATGTTTTACTCTACATACAGTGAGATATAGAAGAATGTATTCACGAAGACTACTTATTTACTAACGTAGTTTTATTTGCTTGTAGAATTGAAGGTGCACCTCAGTATAAACCTCCGAACTACGGTCCTGTAGTGACAGAAATGTGTTTCAGTTACCCAAAGACATCCAAAACGTACCTGTAACGTTTGTCATCTACAGGCAGGAAGTCCATCAGGAGCATGTAATCTGCCATGGGATCCATCCCAAATATTTTCACTTGGAAAGTTGGGAACATTCTCCTGGCAAAGGGAAAAAATTACAGTACGACTGTTAAATCTGGGCTTTAAATTATTGCTGTGGCTGTTTGCACTGCTGCACATTTTGTTGTCCTGTCCAAACTGTGTGTGTGGACGGTGCTGTTTAAATGTTATTGTCTCCTCACATTATCCAACAAATGGTCTTGCTAAAGTATTAAAAATAAAAGCCAGCATGTTTGCACTCTGCAGAGAGACGCACTGAGCTGGAGGCTGTTTTAAGACTGAAGCTTCAAACTATTGGAAATGACGTGATTTAGTCCGTGCACGACAGATCAAACTCTGATCTGAATTGAGCTTTTTTTTTTTTTGTCTGTTGGCTGCGTTTTTCTAACTTCTGACAAGACTCTTTAACTTATCTTCTGTTTTTCTGACGAATCCCAGACCGACCTACACACACGTACGCGCGCAGCTGGGCGTTATTGATGTGGGCCACGTACTCGTTCTGTCATGAAGCTGGAGAAGCAAAAATGCCCGGAATTATATTTGTATAAAACAATAAGTGCGGGACCATTTGTGTTCTGTGCATGTTGATATATTGACCCGTAGGCTATAAATTCATTAACAAACAATGAAATGAAGGAAATCAAGATTCAGTAAACTTTATTAATTCCAGAGGGAAATTGTTTTAGCTTATGGGCGTTTTTGCGTAAATTTTGGTGCCATCGTTGCGGCGACTCAGCTGGCGCCCATTCATATAAACATTTGTTTTTTCCCCTTCACCCCATTTAGGTTAGGTTACTATGTACGACAGATCCATATCCCCCTACAACATCAACTGAAAGTTGAGCAATCCGCCGAGTCAGTGAAAGGGATCCTAAAATCAACGCTCAATTAACGTCAGTGTTGTGGCTAGGTGAGGCTGAAGGAGCTTTTAAAGTGCTTTGCTGCAGATCCCCTTTCTCCTGTCAGGCACTGCAGAGCGGGGAAACTCAAGCCTCGGTTTCCAGATTAAATCAATTATCTCATGCCTCTTTATATCATTAGTATTACTGTTAAATTACAGGAAAATTCTGAAGCTCATATGTTCAATATCTCATTCTGTGCTACTTGGAAATAATAGTATGCTGAATATTAGTGCAACATTTTATACACCCCTCTCCACAGGGGTCAGAGGTCATTGCTTGTAAGTCAAAATTAATAAATAAAATAATATGCGAAATTGACCAGATCTCTTTGAATGTCCGAATGAATTTAATGATTAATCAAATCAACCGCACATTTTTGTGTATGCGTGTAATGTGTGTAACCAAAATTGTAAGACTGAAAAAAGAGAGACGCTGCTATAATGAGGAAATAAGAAAAAAACGGTAAACACGTGTCGAGGCCCGAATAAAAACAACACAGTTAAACTGCACTCGTAACACTGAGCTGATCCTCGCTCACACATGTAAAGACTCCCACAGATTAAAGGCTGTAATGTTCCGTGTAACAGCCGCGCGTAAAATCCACACTGACACTGAAGAAAACCAGCAAAAAGTCACTTCTATCCTTATTGGATCAATAAAACGCAACCAGATCAGACTACCGTTTACTGCTGACACACATCCACACACAGGCCTCCGTGCGTTTGACCCCATCTTTAAAACTTCTGCAGCTGCATCCAGCCCAGTTCACCTACGCAGCTCTAAACACCATAAAATGAGTTTTATAAAACGAACATGACTGTGACACAGTTCAGTCATTTAATTCAGGTGAATGTGCTGTAAACAGAAGAATAACAGTTTAGACAAGAAGTATTTTATGTTGAAGTAAGGTTATAAAAAATTGTCTTCATTAAGATGTCCAGAAAAACAGAATAATATTATTTTTCTTTATTTGGTTTGTTGTGGCACCAAATATAGTTTCTAATCAATGCACAATTAAACAAAATCTAGAATATATCTGAGCATCACAAATGATCAAAAATGTTACAGTTGAGAATTAAATTATCTCAATTCTACAGTGTTTGAATAATATAATATTTTATAATAAATTATTATTTTGTTCCTAAAAGTGTGTGTGTGTGTGTGTGTGTGTGTGTGTGTGTGTGTGTGGAGAAAAGTAACTTTCAAGCCCGTGTTGCCTGTGTAGGATTCGTGCTCACCTGCCCGCTTTGGTAACGATCATCTCGGTGCCCAGCTGGTTGAATTCGTCCCATAAAGCTTTCATCTCCAGCTGGACGTTAATGTTGGCCACTTTAGGATTCTTCTTCACTATAGTTTTGCTGTTCGGTGTCGAGTTGGAGGACGACGAGGAGCAGTTGGGAGTCCCGTTGTCGCTCGGCGGGGCCTGGCCGGGGTTAGACCCCGGGTAGTTGTAGCTGTGCTGGGTGGCCGGGCAAGGCTCGAAGTGGGACTCATGCTGGCTGTAGGGGTCCCCGGGGGACGGAGAGAGGTGGTAGCCCCCCGCCGTGTTGAGGCTGCTCAGGCTGCTCGTCGTGAAGGCTGCAACATCGCAAAAATGGGACAGCTGCGTCAGCCACGGACTGGATATGGCTGAAATCATCCCAAAAAACTGGATTTACTAAATATGCCTTGCACTGAGTCGGTTATTACACAGACAGTGAAAACAGAAGCAGGATTCAGTGATCTCCAAATGAAGATCTCAGGCACAAAAGCACCCGTTTCGGTTTAAAAGTTTCCGCCTCGGTTTCTCGTTAATCTCTGAGGTTTTATCCACCGCAAGCATACTACTCTCTGCCTCATCTAAAACAGTAGACGTCCGAAAAGTGCCGAAATGTTTCCAAAAGCTGTAGCGGGCGCGTAGAGTCTCCGAACTATTGGCAGGAACGAGCTTCGAGTTCGTGTGAAATCGTTTTAGCTTTGGATCGGCTGCGCTCTGAGCGGCCTCTGTTGTGCGCTGCTGCTGTGTGTGTGTTACTCTGCAACCTCGTCTCCTCTCTTATCTGACGCAGAGGGCCTCCCCTTTGCGATAAAACCGGTTCTTATTTCTATTTAGATAAGGAACTGCAGGTAATGTGCCTTTTCCTCGCCTTGGGACGAGACTGATTGACACAGAAGTGCGCCCCTTTTTAATGGGCTTTCCGGCACCCATTTAACTATTGGATAAGGGTATCGCCCACATCACCCCCGTTAACAAACAATAGGATCTGACCGGCAGAGCGGAGTGTGAACGGTTCACAAGGTAAACAAACATTGATTTGCATGAACAAACAAACAGACAGCAGGTGACTGATGCATTTTTTGTTACTGGGCAAATACGTGTAGCCTATAGAGCGGACGCACTCCCCATCTGGCTGGATATGCTTATTATAGTCTGTTTTTACCATTATGCGCAGGGTACCCGTCTAAACCCTCCTCCTCTTGGCTTCGTTTATAATGTATGTGATCCTGTCCACGAATTAAGGTTGACTCTTCGTACAACGCGTTGGGGTTTTGGAATAGGAAACTTTTTCTCCCCCCGCTCTGGCTACTTTCTCTGCAGACTTCTCCTCTGTGGTTGTGATTTTTAGGACTGACTCGGCATTACTGTTCATAGGGCCAGAATTATTTTTTTACAATAATCCCATTCACGTCTAAACAAACGCACCCGTACGTGGTTTTGCGCAATGCAACTCAGCCGTGCTTGTTGAGAATGTGGAGTAACGATCAGATATAAGGGTGTTATGTCATTTCTGGTCAGATGTGTACATGCTACAGCAGCTCTACGGGCATCAATAAACAGATTTACCTTCCATTTCCCGGGTGACAGTGCTGTAATGCATTTTAAAGGAACTGTGGTTGTGCAGGTCTGGCTTGTCCAGGCCGGTGCTCTGTTTCTCAAACGCTGCGTTTCCTGCTTGCTCTGCAGCCGAAATCAGAGAGGCAATACTGAAAGCATTTGCCTTTGGAGATAGAGGACCGCCGTCGTCCATAGGCAAAGGATCGAGTCGGGAAAAGCCGTCCCTCCTCCTCCGCTTTCCAACCGCGCAGAAAGCAGGAGAAGGCTGCGCACAATGGAGAGGAACATGCGCCAAGTGGGGTTTTCACATTCCTTCACCGGCGCTCAAAGGGTGCGAGGGTGTTGTGTAGACCGTATTTCCACGACTACTCTGAAGACGCGAAACGATCCCCGGTGCTCAGAATGATTTGATTAACCCGTAAACGTGTCCCGGTGTCAAAACATAGTTCATCCGCAGAGAAGAGAGAGAGCTTCCCTTGTTTCCCTTCCAGTCGGTGGCGGGGTGGTGTCATCTGAGCCGTGCCTTGAGGAGAAGCTACTACTGCTACGAGAATGTCAAAAGTGAGTTAGATCCACGCCTCCCCTGCACCACTAGGAAAAAAGTGTCTGCGCTCTGCACTGGATGTTTTATTCCAGTAAGACCTTGTCAGTCATTTGAATCAACTCCAACGTCACTACAATGTCCGGCTCCAAAGTGTGCCACTTTTCCAGTATATTGCGGGACTATGTATGCATTTCTATATTAGAGCTCCTCAAGCCCAGGTGGAGCAGCTGCTGCTGCAACATCGGAGGCTGCGCTGCAAAAATAAAATCGACCAGTGTTCTACGTGACAACTGCGACTGAAAATCACTTTCCATTAAATGAAGTTGCAAAACATACATGAAAAGTAGGAAAATCAGATTCCTTTGTTTTTCAGCGTAGGGTGTTCTGAGTCAAGCAGGCACAGAAACAGAAATAGTGGGTTCTATTCAAAGAGAAAAAGAGGGTATTCAAATACGAGATATAGAAAGAAGTGAGAGATGGTAACTGTTTCACTCTTTTAGGCAAAACTGACTCTGTCTACACACGGATAGCTTCACGCATTCATACCAATCAGCCGGTAAACAAGAGGACAAACGCGAGGCATGTGAGGCCGTATCTGGACTTGACCTCCCCGCCTTGCACCTCCAGTATCACCTAGTTGGCTCTCAGCTTATCGAGGTTCAGCTTTAATGTGCAGCAACCGAAGATGTTTTGTTGGAGCTGCTGTGATAGAGACCGGATAGAAATCTAATTTACACTCGAGTCCGTGAATTGAGTGCGAAGGCAGCAGCAGGGTTCTAACGAGATAACGCAGTTAGGGGATTAGCCCTATTTGTTTTGGATGTTTCTCCATGGGAGGCAGTGAGCATAAATAAACCACTGCAATATGTTGTTTAGATGGCTAGATAGAAACTTGTAGCACTCTCAAAGTGGAGGAAACTCCTCTGTAGTCCTGTGCGCATTGATTACTTCATAAAAGCAATCACGCATGGCGCAGTCAAAACCAGTGTAAACCGTGGCTCAGATGATTTATTTCTCCAAGTGTATGCCGACCTTTTTTTTTTTTTTTAATCAGATATGATGCCATCAATACCGACTCACTTCATCATTGCCAAGTCGGAAGCCTCCTTTGTAAATACTCATGTGATAACAGA
Source organism: Ctenopoma multispine (assembly GCA_034779795.1). NCBI lineage: Eukaryota > Metazoa > Chordata > Actinopteri > Anabantiformes > Anabantidae > Ctenopoma > Ctenopoma multispine. Next base: position 4,211,007 of record JAUYWH010000027.1, on the reverse strand, counting down.
CAAAATACAGGAGCAGATCAAAATGGGAAGAGAGTGTGTTGGAATTCGCTCGCAGGCCTCAGCAGCGGCCAAAACACAGCGGAGGCGTTCAGCACTGCACGTATGAGCAGTAAGACTGACTTCTAGTTGAGAGGTGGTTGATGTTTTTGTGAAAAAGTTAACGTTTCCTCAAGCTGCATTTTTGGCTCGAATAATATAATACAACAAACTTAGATGATATAAAAACAAGCATTGGTTCACCTACACACTTGAACGAGGTTACAGTTTCACTTTCAGAGATGAATAAGCGATAATAATGAACAAGTTCTCTCTGTGATACCGCGGGAGGTAAACTTCCACCAAGTACAATAAAACACCACATATAGGCAGTGAATAAATGATAATCATTTTTAATCCGTTAAAACATAATTACTTTATGTATTTGAAATATGTCTTCTCTGTAGGACGCCTTGTGCCATTTAGACCGGAGGTTGTCCTGTGAAGTTTAGCACATAAGTTCCAAACCTGACAACAACTAGACAAAGTGAGCAAACTGTGAACAGCTCTCACTGATTAGAGGACACAGGCCTGAAAAGCGACTGCTGCGTCTCTCTCTTCGCCGACTGATGGATACACAACAGTCAGCGTCATCACCGTATGTCATTTGTTTTTATGTTGGAAATATTTTGATGTTCGAATTATTATTTAACATGATTTAAAATCAAATGATCAAATAATATATTATTATTTTACCGGAATAAAGACATTTGTAGGCCTTAACATACAACAGAAGTAAACGGTCAACATTTATTGATTAGTTTGTCTTAAGTTGCCGCTTAACCTGCATCTTTACAACGCGATTTAATTAAGCATTTAAATTTAATCAGCGCCCACAAGCTGAAAACACAATTTATTTTACATTTTACTTTTTTATTTTATTTTAAACAAACAGTTTTAATATATATTTTGAATCATCTAGAACAATTATTTTGTGCATAATGTTTTGACCACGCGTCATTTTCTAATTGATTATTTTGTATTTCTGAACAAGTGTTGGACTAGTTTTCGTAAAGCCCAGTGAAAGTCTGTAGTGAAGTTAACTGACAGGCTACTGCTCAAGGATGACGGGGATCAACAGAAGGTGTCATTCGACGTGCGCTTTTACGCACTTAAATACACGCATCACCTTTTTCTCATAATATCTGAAAGTTCTATCGCTTTGATTGTAATTCTCTCTCAGAAGCAATTGTATGACATATGTTGACAATCACTCAGTCACACACAGCACAGATTCCCCCATGTTGTTGGTTTCCTTCCTGTTGTCTTTTACAAGAGAATAAGAGACTTCTGTGCCTCATGTAGGAGAGGCCTGTGTGTCCTCTCCTGTTGTGGTAACATGACAAATCACCAAACCAAAAATCTCCCGCCCATGCCTCATTACATGGCACAGATCTCGTACACGGCAATGCTCGGCAGCTATTTTAGTGTTATTATTTAAAAGAGATGTGATTAGGCCATCGGTCTATCTAGAAGGATAGACTCTGCTTCCCTCTCCATTTCTACTCCTTCACCCAGACGCACGATAAAATAGCATAAAATCCACTTTGATATTTTTATGCTTGTGTTGTGGAGATTTAATTTAATGAGCCTGTCTGTACCGCAGTCAGACAGATAAAAGTATTAATTACACGCTCTCATCATTTAACAGATAGTTCAATAAATCTCAAATCATTCCACTGCTCATAAAAACAACGGTTTTCATTCATGGTGCGTGATGGAAGCTGTGGTGACTCAGGCGGTGCGCTCCACGTATAAAACCCTATCCTATCTAAATATTAGTCTTAATCCCGAATAAGAAGCTGAGGAAGTGAGCAGTTGACCGCTGACAGCAGAGGGCCCGGGGTGTCCCTCGTCTCCGCAGGGCTTTAGGAAATGCTCGAATAGATGCAGACATGCAGGAAATATTCAGAAAACTCTCTAGGACGGTGATCAGTTAATCAGTTTTAAATTTGCATTTCATGTAAAAATAAGCAGAACAGAGTAAGCGAGTCTTATGACTCTTTTTTAAAACTTAAATATTGTTTATGTATGTTTAGATTAAATACGGACTACAACGTAGGTCTATTTATTTTTTTAATCGCAATTAATGAAATATCCGGAACTGTTTTAGTGAATAACCACCTATTAGACCTTTTTATATAATACAAAAAATATCAAAGGTTCTCTATCATATGTATCTTTATAATTTAATTAATTATTTAATCATCGTGTACACAAACTTCATAGAAGCAGATAGTCCTTTAATAGTTAGTATTTATTTATTTATTTATTTTTAATGCAGGTGCGATCAGTCCGCTGCGTCTCAGCACCGCTAGTAGTCCAAAGCTGTCGGTTGGGGTAAATTTGTGAATTCCTTTATTCAGTCTTTGGGTTAAAAAAAATCTCCTCTATCGAAATAAAATGTCCGTTTCAGCGCAAATTAAAAGTTTTCCAATAAAACCGTGCAAACATTGCACCACGGTGATGAATATTTGTTCCATGTCTGTCATTATTTATTTTTCCTTATGTATAATTTCGTTTCTATCATCTGTCATTTGGTTGGTGAGTTGTATATTTGGGAGTCAGTCTGCGTGGCGCATGTTGGTTACCGCTAACACTAAATAAAAATCCCGTCTCACTGTAAGCTTGTTATCTGCAAATATTCACGGTGTTATAGAAACGAATTATTACAGTGCAAAGTCAGTATGTGTATAATCACAGCGCGTTTGTATCGGAGCAGATCGTAAATACTGATGTGGGTTTGTGCTCCGTACTTTGTGTTACAGGTGTTTGCAGCTTTACATCGTCCTTCAGCAGACTTTCAGTCATGCGTAAAGGCGATAATCCCGTAGTCATTTTCAATAGATAGAACAATAAAACAAATATCGAGCCAATCCTAAAAGGAATGATGAAAGGAAAAATAAAGAAGCCTATTATAAAGAATTTGCATGAAGTCACCAAAATATTTAGAATAATGTGTATTGATATTACCTGTATATGATTGTACAAATCGGTTTGTCAACCTTCAGGGGCCCTTTAGAGATTTATTTGACTACTAGCCTTAAAGGACATGTTAACTAAAATAAACGCAAAAAACACACATTTCCTTGTTGGCATATAAATGTAGCTTTCCTGTTCAGCCCTGTTCTGTTCTGTTCTGTTCTGTTGTATTTTTGGGGTCATCATAAAAGGACATGTGCATAAAAACACAATGGACATGAACACAATAGCTGACCAAAGGTGAAAATTATGAATCCCTAGTGTCTGTCCCAGGCAAATTCCAACATATATTCCCACACATGTTAATAAAGCATCGTAAAAACACACTGTAGATAACTTTTAATATTCATTTTAAAATGTCAAAGGAAGCACAGAAAGAATATTACTACACCACAAACATTATAAATTTAATATTGTTTTGTTCTTGAACTTTACTACCTGGTTCATTTGTCCAGGCCACCGTGCAGAAAAAAAGACAAAGCAAGAAACGCATAATTGTCACTTTCTCCTTCCCCTTTGCATATGTCTGGGAAGATGTGTGTTACTACTCTTTATTTATTTTGGGATGGAAAGTTCTTTCCACATGTCTTCTCAGAGTTAACAAATATAGTCCTGACAGCTGCCAACTGTGCCCTTCAACAGACTGGGGCAGGCTGGTCTCCACACTCACCCCCCACACCTGAAGCAACACAGTAAAGGAGAACCATGGAAAGACGGTTGTTATCCATATACTCTACTGGACCTACTGGACTACTGTAGAATACGGTGTATGTTACCATATATGGTAGCATAGACAAATGCATAAATGTGTATTTGCTTATTGTCTCAGGAAAGGAAAATGACAATGCATCTTTGTGTATTTACAGTATGTGATGTACAGGTAAACCACAACATACTTTCAGAGTTGTTGTCAGTTCAGATTGAGAGAGAAAGCAAAAACAGTTTAGTGTGTGTGTAGGACATAGGAAGGGTGGGGGGATGCTTGGAGTCAGATCTTTTTTCAAAATCACGTCTTCTCTTTCCCTCCCGTCTTTGTTTTAAAACTGGGAAGCTTTTAGCTTTTGAAAAGTATCCTTTTCCTATCAGTTGCACAGCGGTCCCAGTCGTCATCACCTTGCCTCTCCCTGCAGCCTTATTGGAGCGCTGGTAAATAGTTGGCATTCCTGCCACAAAGAACCAATGATGTGGGCTTGGGGCCTCCATGATCTCCTCAAATTAATTAAGGTCTTTTTTTCTCTCTAAGCAAGAGCCTCAGCCTCTGTCTCTGTAATATGCCTTAAACCCGGTATTAAATGTGAGGGCACAGTCTACGCTCATTATAAATCTGTCACTGCCTGCTTTGCTCTTCTTGGCCTGGCCCATGGTCCTAAATAGGCCTCAGTGTAGCAGGGAAGTCATCTTCAAGTCTGCCTCTCACCCTTTGCCTCCTCCTTATCTGCCACCCCTCTCTGCTCCCCACTGGCTTGGTATTTATTTGAATATGAGAAGGCCTGCTTGTTGTTTCTGGCAGAGGGGGCTCAAGGCTGAGACCCTCTCCCCACCACTGCCACCACCATCCTTCACCCCCCCCAACTTCTTCCATCCCTCGATCCCAAAACCGCCTGCTCCATGTGTCCTTCCTCAGCCACCTTGGCTTATTCACTTTTCCCCTGCCTCTGCTGTTTTCGTGAACTTGAACCACAGAGCTCTAGTCAAACGCCATTACAGACGGGGCCACTGTGCATGTGTATGAGTGTGCGTGTGTTTGAGTGCATGCATGCATATAATGTTATGTATATTAACCACTTTCCAACTCTAGCTGAAATTAATTAACTGTGTTAGTGGAGTTATTACCTTAGTCAGGGAGGTGGTCACAGTCGGCAGCTTTTCTTCCAAAAACTCAGCTGAGAGAAAATCTGGACAATACATTTTCGGGGTCTGATCATGTGTCTCACTCCTCATTTCTACCTACTCACTTGCTTCATCCCTTTGACCCATCTGAATAAAAGCTCCAACTTCCCGGGTGATATAACGCGTCCTCCAATGTGTCTCCAGGTTGAAGCGTTAAAGGTGTTTAGTGGGGTTTTAGCGTGTGCAATTTGTTCTGTGACGGTAGGATCAAGATTACCTCGTACCAGCAGCAGGAAGTGGATAACATGACCGTTAGAGAGGCCCCCACACCAATTCCAGAAAGTGAAAAAAGGGGATCAAAGGTGTACACAGATTTGACCTTGTGGCCCAGAATACCACACCCCGACTGGAAATGCGCAGTGGAGGAGACAGGAAAATGAGCTACAGTGTGGCTTTTTGTTTAGGCGTACAGGAGATTTGGGTTGAGTGGGGAATATCGGCCCTTCCTGTGCTCCTCTTCCAAGATGAAGAAGCAGGAAGTCGCACAGGAGGTAAACAATGTGCAGAATGGAGCTGATTCTAAGGCCTGGAATTCAAACCCACATTGGCATGGCTCTCAGCCAGTTGATAATGGACATGGCGCCCACCAAACACCAGGCTTCCAGATTGCAAATATTTCTCTGCCTTAGAAAATGTTTGCATTCTGCATGGCTTGGTGGGGAATGACCTGCACACTTTTCTTTTTTTTTTTTGTGCTTGGTTTAGCTGTATTTCATGTCTTATGCTGATCTTCAGGTCACGGATCTTGCTCTGTACATCTTGTTTCTCTGCCACTCAGAGAATCTGTCAAACACAGTCTCCACCAATCACAGTAAGCAGTGAGCTGTCTGAGGCTGATTACAGTTATTCGTCATGTCAGGCACTCCCTGCCACCCCATGTTTGTTTTGATCTCTTCCTCTCCAGCACAGTGTCAGTGAAAGATGAGGGACCATGTGGCTAGGGCGACATGGTCCACTTTGCCATGGAAACCAGCAGTACAAAACAGCACCTCTAGGTCCCAGCACGGAGCTGTGTTCACCGCCACAGTCCCAGCCTGGAGTTCCATTTTGGGGCTCGGAAAGAGCACACACAGTGGGGCGTGGAGGAAATTTGGCCGGCTGGCTAATTGCAGTCTCAAAAGTGTAACTTTAGGTGATGGGGGTATTAAGGCATGTTGACTTGTGTTCACTGGGGGGGCTAAACTGACACTTAGTTCCCCCAGAGCAGACAGTTCCTGAAACCCCCTGGAGTTGGCTGGGGGGTCTGGGTCACATTAAGAGGGTACTGTGTGGCCTGCTAGGGCAGACCACATGACCAGCTCCTCTAAAACAAGCACTGCTGTGTCCATAATGTCAAACACTTCCTCCATCTGCATCCATTAGCCAGCTCTGGAGGTGGCGAGGAACATTTGAGAACCGCAGGAAAACAAAGGGTTCAGAGATTAAATGGCCCCTATATAATGAAAAAGTTCCCTCTAGTCTATTGTATTGAGACAGAAACAAAACAACACATGAACATATTAGATAAGATCTTCGGTTTGCACATTTCCAAAGTTTGAAATTAGAATATTATTTCATTACATTTTCAGTAGAATTTATAAACTTTATTCAGAAATGTTTAGGTATGTAGTAGCTATCCTATACTTTTTTCATTCTTTTCTGTGCTGATATTCACAAAATGCCTCACAGTGTGTTTGAATACAATACCAATATCATACTTAATTAGATCAATACTTAATTAGACTTTAGGGAATTAAGAAAACAATAATAACTAAAACAACAATGCATTTAAAAATAATTTAATCTCCTGAATATTTAAGCAGTAGTTTTTTTTTTTTTGTCATTTGACATCTAATTAAATCACGGAATTCTACTTTAATTTTGGAAATAATAATACTTATATTTAAGATTTATTCTGCTAACTCTAAATATCTGAATAACAGACAGAACATTTTAACCTAAAAATTGATCTTGTAACTATAGAAATGACATGGAGCTGAGTCCCCCAAAACTTAGATGTTTTATAAATCAAAAACTGTGGTGACATATTTTTCTGTCACAGCTAACCAGAGAGACCCCTCGTTTCCCAGTAATATTCTTAGTACACATTGGATGCCTTTGTTCTTTTATTTACCTATGTTTGCTGCTGGCTTAAAGTTCATCGAGTGTGTTTGTCCCAGTGTTAAATATGTTCACCTACATTTACACTGATATTTCTCTACATCATCTGTACTTTCATATACATATCCCATAGGCCCCTATCGCCCTCTCCTGCACCATAACATATGGGTGAACCTAGTGACAGCTGAAACATGCAGCACAGACCTGCAGAAGACTTTCTCATCATGCATCCTGCAGCAACCTCCCATGTGGCCTAAACATTGGACTACACTGAATGTGGGGGAAAAAAATAGCCCTTGTGTTTGGGTCTGATTTCCCAGCTCATTAATCTTGACTGTAGCTATACAGTGTGTCTCACAGGCTGGCATATTTTCAGCCAGCTAGAATGTAATGATATTTATTAGAACATGTCTTTGCTTGCTGTACGTCTCTTACCGTATCTGACATCATTGTCCTAGATACCAAGTTGTGTTTACATATGACTAAGAGGAAGAGGGCTGTACATTAATTTTGTTCACTTGTTTTTTTTTTTTTTTATAAATTATGTTTTAAATTTATTTTGGATGTGTAGATAACTACAAACAATAATAATTCACCACATTAACTCAATAAAATGAATTAAACCTTTTACTTTTTTCTGTTGAAAGTTAAGAACTATATTGTGGATGTACCTGCAAAAGCAGCAAAATATCATACTAAATATTCTATAAGTAGCCACATAAAAAAAGTAAAAATAAAACCAGCATAACATGAAACTTCAGATGATTATTTATATGGAATATTTAGCCCACTTTCTCATTCTAAATGTTCTACAAAGGGAAGATATATTTTTTGTAATTAATGATATTTCAGTAGCAACTAGAGCAATTTATCATGACTCATGGTTGTTTCAACATCGATCTTGGCATAATTTGATTTATTGAAATTTGGTGGCAGCATAAAAAACAAGAGATATAACGCTTGCGTACTATTTATAACATTTTGTTCCTCTACTGACTGCAAAGAGAAATCACCGCCTTTTTTACTTCCAGCTCACTGCTGATCCGTGCTGAACCCTGTGCAGCAGGTTGACTGAAGGGAGTGTTTGGCTGAAGAGACGGTATGGGAGAGACGGGTGTCTCTGTGTTACAGGCCTTGGAAAAAGCTGTAGCTCCCCTGTGTGGTTTGCTTGTGTAAGAGCACATGGCATCGCAGGGGGAGAGGTGGGCATTTGGGTACCAGAACATAACCTGCTCAGCTTCATCAGCACAGCGAGAGTTAAGACTTTCACTCCTATGATGAGGCACTGACCAGAATAAATGCACTCGTTCTAGTGTAACACACATGGGTAAAACACAGCTGCTTAATTGGAAATGAAGCATTACTGGCAATCTTTAAATTCTAGTCAGCTGCAATGAGTTAGCAGAAATATTCCATACATTTCCCCCTCAGTGTTTCTCTCAGCCTGTGTTCTTGTTGATGAAAACACACATAGAAAAGCCTCTGTCATCACCCGCCTCTCCAAGTGACATATGACAACAACTCCCACAACAGACACACACACACGCCTATATACGTTCACATCCACATAGGAATTATTAGGGCTGAAAACAATTACTCAACTTCTTGCTGCCAGTATCCATGTCTTTCAAGTTTCTGTGATTTTTAACAAATATGACGCACAACCAGGAATATGCACATGCAAGTCAAGATACTTGCTGATACACACTGAGTTATTTGGCTAGAGGCCCTTTGGTTCAAGTTGGTGTTTGGGGTGAGCCATGATGTTGCTTCACTTCAGAGGCGAACTAATGCAGGATCAGGTGTCTCCATTCATATCCAATGCCTGTGTGGAGTGGATGGATAACTTCAGATGGTATGTGCCCTCTCTGGACACTGGACACTTTACTGCCACCCCCCACCCCACCTCAAAGTATTTACCTGACATGTCTGCTTGGGTGGCGACCGAAAAAAACATGTATACACAGATTCACACTGGTGAAGTGTGAACATATTTCCCTAAAGTAAAACTTTGTAAATGCCCAGAATAGTTTGTTCACAACAGAGCAGAATTTCTCATTCAATAAAGTGAATTGCATTGTTATAGCATTACAGTATTTTGGTATAGTATCTAATTCACTCACTCATTCAGTGGTGGCTGACCAGTGTTAAACTGAGTTGTTGACATTGTTGTCATTTCCTAATCACCACAAAGTAAAAGTTGGCAAAAATGTACACATTATTTACTTATAATAATAGTGATAATAATAATAATAATATATTTGTACACATTTGCTGAAACTGAATAATAGGATCAGTACTGAAACATTCAGTTGCATAATACTCTCCTCCATGTGATTAGCATTATTTCTTCTGCTAATCAAATGTTGCAATAATAAAAGAACATTTATTTTTGAATAATTCTAATTCAAAAATTGTAGACATTTTGTGTATTTGTTGTTTTGTATTTTTTGGTTAAAATCCATGGCCCTACTTTTAATTTAGTGTTTTTTATATTATTATAAGCAAACTGAATAAACTTTAATACATGTGTGCTAACACCATAGCATGCATTTAAACAAAACAATACAATAATCAGCAGTACAGCAGCAAGAGCATGTCCAGTTCCCCCAAAATATACAAACAACACCATTATCAATGTAATGTATTAAGATATAAAATATTCAGATATTATTTACAACATTTACAGATTAAGGAATTATTTGTTTTTAAAGACGGTTGTACACAACAGCTTTAGGTTATAGGTTATATAGGTTGAAGAAGAGCTAATTTGGTCACTTATCTATTATTGTAGCAGCACTCAGTCCTATTAAAAGAAATTATTCATGCAAAAAGAATTTGAATCATATCAAGTAAATTTTTGTGAGGTCACAAACTGGAACTTCACCAAGAAGAGTCTTTTACTATTAAATCCTGCGACCAAGTCATTTATTGTCTGATCCTCAACAGAGAAACGTGTCTTAGTGAGAACCAGCCAAAACCACTCAGAGTGAGCACGAAGAAGGTTACAATATTAGAACGGGACTACAGCAACCACTGTAGCACTAACACTTCAGTACCACTTTGTTCAGAAAACATGGAGACAGATGACAGCTCCAAGAACAAGGTAAGATTTACTGACACGAACTTCAGCCAACGGTTTTCACCCTCACATTTATCTATACAACACATATTTTGTGCATTGTTTTTTTGATCTGTTGTGCAAACTTTCAGCATACAACCACTTGAGATAATAACTTGGCAGACGCTTTTATCGAAAGCGACTTACAAGGACAAGACACAAGCAATTACCATTCGGTTTCTGTAAATTACATGATGTTACAGTTGTTTAACAGGCTTTGTTTTTGTGTTTTACTTTTGTGTTACTATAATGTGAATGGTGAGGTGCATGCATGAAGATGTTTTGTAGTTTTATGTAGTTTTATATGTATGTATATTTAAATAACTTTTTTGAGAGAGATTTAGCTGTTTGTTTAGGTAAAAGTTAAAGTTAAATTAAAAGAGCAACAGATCTGCTCTCTTCAAAAAGCTCTATGTGAGCAAGAGATGGAGGCCAAAAGGGTCACTGCGTTCTGGAAAGAAGAGAATGACAGGATCACAGAGATGTGGGAGAGGAGGAGATGGACAGAGAAGGTGAAGCTGGTCATCCTGGAAAAGGATGATCTGATCGCCAACATAACAAATGAAAAGAAAGTTCTTGAAGCCAAGTGTGCAGAGAGCTCAGCCAAGCTGAAAGGAAAAGAACAAGAGTTTATCGACAGCCAGGCTGAGTGGAACTCGAAACACCAAAGTCTGCAGGAAAGCAACAGGACAATAAACCAGTTTCTTCTGAAAAACAATTTGATTTGATCATCTGCACAATCAATGAATGGAATGATCTTGAAGCAGAGCTGAAACGGACCTCAGCCAAGATAAAAGACAAAGCAACCAAAATCACCCAGAGAGAGTGGCAAGCTAAATTTGAAGCTCTGGAAGATCAGCTGAAATGTGAGGTGGCTGAGAAGAAGGCCAGGCTTATGAGGATGCAAGAGCTGGAAAGAAAGGGCAGAAAGGAGGAGGAGTGGCTCCACAAAGCTACCGAAATGGAAGAGAACATCAAGCTCCTCACTCAGAAGAACAATGAACTTAAAGTATTTTACCTCAGTTTACCTCAGTTAATTTGGTGGTTTATCACAGTTTGTTTCAGTTTCAGCCTTTTCTAGTCAAAATACTTAATGCGTTCTCTGTTTTTAGAAGCTTGCCCTAATGACTGATAAGGAGAAGGCAAAGATTAAAGAGATGGATGAGAGGAGACTAATGTCCTTTCTCCCCTGTTCAGGGCTTTCTTTGGCCTCTGCAGATGTTTTTACAGCAGAAGAACCACAGGTGTATTAGTGATGGCTGAGTTCCATTAAGAGGTCCTGTTACTGCGCATGCTGATTCACTGTCCTTGCTTAGAGGGACAGTTAGTGGACTATAGTCATAATTAATAGTAATGCCACCTGTGCTTCTCCTGCTATGAAAAAGGTCTAATCCCTTCACTCTTTCTTCCTTTTAGAGCTGGTAGAAAGGTTAAGTTGTAAACTACTTGTGCCAGAAACCCTCGCCCAAGGTTCACCAGACTCCAGCGACCAGCGGCCAGAGCGAGTTACTGGTCCTGACAAGGTCTTTAAAAGTTTAAATGATCTTTCCCCCCCTGATTTATCTGAGCTTCTTCACTGCTACAATCCAGCTCGGTTCCTCAGGTCAGCCGACCAGCTGCTCCTCATTGTCCCAAGATCAAAGTGGAAGCTCCGAGGGGACAGAGCTCTCTCTATTAATGCCCCCAAACTCTGCACATTCGACAGGCCCCCTCACTGTCCACTTTTATTTGTGTTAAAGTGCTTTATAAATAAAGCTGAGTTGAGCTACACTGTTAAGTGCCTTGAGATGACTTAATGGTTTATTTAATTAAGTAAATTAAATTACATTACTTTGGTATTATATAAATAAAGCTGAATTGAATTGAAACATATGAGCATTGAACCTTGATGTGTAATTCCTTCATGTAGAAGGGGGGAAATGCCCAACAGTGTGAATACATTTATTGTATCAATTTTTATTTTCATTGTACTCTCTAATGCAAGCCCATGGAAACAATCCCAGTCTGTTTGTCTTAATACCACATTTTTTTGTTTACTTAAACAAGTGGTAAACCTGCTGATTTTTTTAGTGTAAGGCATGTGTAACTTCCACACTGTGGTATCAGCTACTTATAGCTGGCAATACACAAAGAGTATGTACTCAGCTGGTTCAAAAATGTTGAAAAATATTCTGCCTGAATCATTTAATCAAGTTACAAAATTCATAATTCTTGAGATAAAAAAATAAGTTTATTTTACAGAAGCTTTATGCACATAACTGTCATAACATTGCACAATTGTAAAGTGTTGCAGATCCACAGGTACAACATGATATTCAGGATTTATTCTTTAGAAGATTTCCTATAACTAAAGCAAAATTAATTTTAAAATGGTATTTTCTTAAAGGTTCAATGTTTGTATTAAAACATAATTATGCAGACTGTATTTTAATACAACATTTGAATTTTGGCCAGAATACTCTTATATTTAGAAGCACAACAAATTTGACAAACCCATAGTATATGAATCCAGCAAAATGTGGTTGGAAACACTCAGTCGAAAAGCCATATTGATTAAAATCAAGTGGTAATATTTTCATGAAATATACTTTTTTTTTGTATTATAATGCAACCCTAACCACTAACTCCTACCCCTAACCCTGCAGACACACACACACACCTGCACACATGCTTAAACTCAAGTCCATTCCTGTGTCAGGCCTCATTGGTGTCGACACTTTGAAGTTGTTGGCTCCTTGTTTACTGATGCAAATTATCGGGTGGGTGACCTTCAGAGGAGCAGCGAGCATAGCAGCTTTGTGGGTGGTGGGTGCTTTCTTACACTGCACCACAACTCATTTTCTTCTATCCACCCCTTTCTCTACCTATGTACCCCTCCACCCACCCACCAAATCAAAGGATGCTTTCAGCTGGACTCACCTGGTTGATCAAGACTCTGAAGGTTGGAGTAAACGAACTTCCAGACTCCAGCTTGGCCTCCTGGTGTTGTTCATTTATATATTTTTGCAGCATATGTGTCAGGCAAAAACAAAATCTTTTAATTAGTTGAATTTTAAATTTGGTAGATTTTTTCCAGGGGAAGGTTATGTTTATGTTTAAGCTCTTTTTGTACAGGTGTTATTTTATTCTAACTCTATGTGGTTGAAGTAGCCATATTTTCTTACAGTAAAAATAATAGGAAGCATTAGTTTTGTCTTTTAATTTTATAACTGTTTGAGTGGAGAGTTGCATCAGCTTTACCTGATAATTAACCTGCAACCTAATGTAATGTAAACGATGACATATGTCATCCCTAAATCATACCTTTTAATGCTTCCAATTCATTACAGACATAAAAGTCATTACTCTGAATGAGGCAAAATGCCTTTTAATTTAATACATTTACTGCATTCCACACAACAAGCATTTCACACTTTTTATTTGGACGTTAACCAAAGAAGTATCCAGGCAAAATTCACAACCTGTCCAAATAGTATTTTTATCAGATGTTTTTAAATTTAGCTTTAAAGTGTTAAAATGAAGCACAGTTTTTGAAATTTTAGGCATTCTTGTTTTGTGATTGTGCTCACAGGAACAGGAAATGGGATTCGGCTTGATACTGGGACAGAGAGCCGTCTGCTTGACCAAATAAGCGTAAACACGAGTCAGTCTGCTGGGATTCCTGCTGCTGCTTTCAATGGTGAGAACGCCACACTCTGCCTTTTCCCACTTACTGACCCAAACACTCTACCCTGCTAAAACTAGCTGCTTGGTGCTGTGTGTGTGTGTGTGTGTGTGTGTGTGTGTGTGAGTGAATGATGAATGCAGTTGTGTATTGCAGTTACAGTGTAGAAGTTGTCTGTATTTGCATGTGCATTTTTGCTCTCTATTTAAACATGCTAGGTTATCATTTCCTGATTTATGCATCCTTCAAAGGGCTGAACTCTTAGAATAAGGTTTGGTTCGGCATTTAGTTGTGAGAAATAGGGCTGGAGTTAGGAGCTAGGGACTTACATTAATGAGTGTCTTCACGACTACAGTAAGACCAACATGTGCGTGCCCGGCTATGTTGTGTAGAAAAACAGACGATGACTGATGATCTGGTGAAATGTCAACATAACCAAAACAAGAAAGCAAACACTGTAGTGCCTTCTTGAGCAATGAGTAGTGAAATGAATCACTTAGTTATATCTTGTGAATCTACAATCAGTGATATACAGTACACGTGTCAGTGTACAACTAACCAAATATTGTAGCTCCCCCTTTAGGCCAATTGAAAAGGCTGAAATGAAACGATCAAAATAAAACCCCTAGGTTTCGACGAAGTTATAGGAGCAAGATGCAAGATACTGCAAGTGACAGATCTTCTGATTTCAAACGGTTGAAAATATACTGATATAAAGGGGATCAGTGTGTTACGGATCTAGAATGAGGATTCTGCATCTGTAGTGAGTGTGTGTGGGTGGATGAGAATATGCTTTGAAGGCAGGTCATTACTATGGACAAGGATTATCTGCCTCCTGGCTTACTGCTTCCACCCCCGTCACCCGCCCATCGGCTTGTGACAGCCGTCAGTGTCAGTCACTTAGTGCTGTGTAGGATTGTTTGCATTAGAGTAGGCTGAGTAAACAGGGCTCAGGTTACCTCTGAAGGCTTTTCCATATCATTCGTTCCAATTTAGATGTGGAAAAATCTCCCATGGATGTCAGGACTACATTACTTGGTAGCAGCAGATCAGATTCGTTCTCAACAACAAGGGGTCAGACCCCATGTTGGTATGTGATGAAGATTTAATACATCCATGGATGGGACTTCAAACACTACCTGGGTTTGTTAATGTGTTTGATATGCACTTCAATCATCCGTCACATTTGGAAATGTGAGACTTCAACTCGTCTTTGTCCCTTTAGAACCACATCTTTTTTTAAGAATTTGCTATCTCTGCTAAAAGCTGGAACCACCAGAAAAGAAGTTAATACTGCACTTTCTCATTAAGTAATTCATTAACTGTTTCAATAAAATGGTGTTACATTTGGGCAGTGCTTATTCTCTGATACGTTAGCTGCTGCCTTCTGTCACCTCCTCCTCTATATTCGATAGTTTCTGCCTATTCAAAAACGTTATCTAAATGATCAAAAGTTAGTCAATTAATTTATTAGTCGAACAACTGAAAAATAATCAGCACAGATTTTGATACATGAGTTATTGTTTTGAAATGTCTAAAAGAAAGTCTATCAACTTGTGACATGACTGTTTCCATAGACTTAGAGGAGATACTATTTATATCTTTACTATCTTAGAAGATAGTAAACACAAAATGCTTGGACTTTGGGAAACTGGGTTGGACATTGTTCACAATTTTCTGACATTTAATGACTAAACAATTGTTAATCAGTCAGTTAATCAAGAAAATTGTGAAAAGATTGTTCCAAAATAAAATAGCTTGAGAAAGCCCTCTGGAATAGAAGAGTGAAACATAGTCAAGGAACTAAAACAAGTCCAGTTGCTATTGAAAAATCTTTTTCGAGATAACACTGAGTAAAAAAAAGCACAAAAAGTTGGATTCTAAGCAGAAGTAAGTCCAATAAACACAACAAAAAACAAAAAGAAGTCCTGTTAATATTTATTAAGAAGCAAAGCAGTAACAAGCAAAACACATAATAGAGTTTGCAGTATAACATGTCAGAGATGCAGATGACCTTGTCATGCAGCATGTGTCTCACCTAAAAACAACCAGAGAACTTGACAGTACAAGTGTTTTTGTAGCTTGTAGGAAGAAGTGCATGGGTGTGAGCGAAGCTTTGATCAATTAAAATCTTTATTGAAAGCTGACTGGTTTAATTTAGTCCTTTTCCCCCGGTTACTTCTGTAGATACACTAAGTAGTGTTGTATAACCTTAGGATAAAAGCAAGATGAAATCTGTTCCAGCTCGAGCAGATGTATCACCTTTTCAAGCTGTTTATTTTTACACCGTTTCAAAAATGACCTAGACTCTCGTTTAAAATGCCTCTTCTCTTAGTGTCTTCTGCGTCTGAACCCTGTCAACTCTGTTATTATCACCAAGACACCTGCAAGCACAAGGAAGTGACACACACACACACACACACACACACACACACACACACACACACACACACACAAACACACACAGATCCCTCTGGCTATGCTTCCTCTCTTAAAGTTTAGACATTCCTGAATGTTCACTGTAGCAGACAGACAGAGGTGGAAGAAATACACTTAGCAGTCAAGTTAATGTCCAAGTACTCCACTACAAGTAGAAGTACTACTTCATTTTTTTACTATAGTTAAAGTATTAAGTACTGTCTCATTCTGACTGAGTTACTGAAGAAAAACTTTTTTGAAAGATATGCTAATTTACCATGTCTCAGAAGAGTTGTGATGGGACATGTTTATCATTCTCTCAGCATGTGGAAACTGAGGAGACCAACTACTTCATTTTCCACTTTGCCTCAGTCCATTGTAAATGAGCTCAGAACCAGAGAAGGTGGAAATATTTCTGGATTTTGGATCTTTTGTATATATACAGTACTTTTTTTTTTCATGGTACAGTTTTACATCACTTGTATTTGTGCATGCAGCAACAAACTCTGTTCACTGACAGTGAACTTTGAGGTGTTCCTGAGCCTATGCAGTGTTTTCTTCTACAAAATCATGTTTTCAGTGGAATCTAAAATACGTCCCTAGACAAAAAATACTGGTGCCGGTCATCGCAACATGCTGCAAAAGTGATACACTAAGTTTCCATAATGTATACATATGAACATGTTGTATATGCTTTGTCTTTTCAGATGCCTTAAAAAACTGTTTGTGATTTATAAATATTAACAACTTATGGAAACTTGTGTGTGTGGTCATCTGTACCATTGTCTTTACTGTAGTACCATTCGGTATTGGATTCCAGCCTTGTCTTTTACTTTGTACTGTGGATGTAGAAGTCCCTAAATTTGTTTCACTTTTTATATTGACAAAATGTATTCTTTTCTATTATTCTTATTTGTAAGTGTTTCCTGTTGATGTCCTTAACTTGATTTGGCAATATTAGATGATTTTTGTTGAATCAATTTACTGAAACTATGTAGTTACATAAAATGCTAAATATTTCTTTCTGAATTGTAACATAAATGGAAACAGTCCAGTAAAGTGCAAGTACTTTAAAACTGTGCTTAAGTACAGTACTGGAGTAAATTAGCTTACAGTTAATTACCTCCACAGCAGACAGAGTCGTGGAGTTTGTGAGTGAGATGTGTGTAAGTGACAGCCGTTGTTCAGATGCTAAAAACAATCTTGTGATGTCATTTTACATCTTACTCTGATCAAATACTGATGATTAAATCTACTGATTTTACTTTCTTCTCTCCCGTGTTTCTGGCTTTCCTCCTCACTTTTACTCCATTTGTCTGTCTCTCTATTTGTCTCCCACCGTCCCACGCACCACCTCTTACTCTCCCCGAGTCAGATGATTTATCCCCTGCTCTGTTTTCCCTGGACCACATGGCCAGGCAGTTTGCCCTAGCTCCGCTCATCCAGAACCAATGTCATTCAGATCCAGTTAAATAAATGGCCCTATAAATTTCCTCCAATAATAAGCCCGGTTGCTGCAAGAATGTGCGGCGGTTCGTTGGGGATGGGACGAGTTGGGGTGGGGAAGTGGGGGAATCCGTGCAGCCTGGGGACCTAGACAGAGCTTGAACCAGTGTGAGAACTTATGGTTGCTGTTTGGATGAAGAGGAATCTGTGTTGAGCAAGTGTGTGTCTGTGTGTGTGTGTGTGTGTGTATAGGATGTGGGAGTGGGGTCTGCTCTCTGTGAGGGAAGCAGGGGAGTGGGTGGGGGGATTCCAAGCCCCTGTCTGTCTCTCTACCTGGAACGATACCTCAGGGACACTTTAAATCAGCCCACCCAGAGACGGAGACACCAATTGGGCCCCTGTCATACTCGGCTAAATCTAGTCAAGTGCGTTCTTATGTCCATCTGTGCATATGTGTATCTGCACATATGTGTCCAAAATTGTTGTGCACTAGACGCAGTCCAGGGGAAAACAAGAAATTAGACAGGAGCATTTTGACAGCTATGCAGTTTTTTATAAAATCTCATAAATTCATAAATCAGCTAAATAACAAAACATCAGCTTATAAAATTAAGTTTTGTTAAGTTAAATGCAAATAATGAACGTCCTGATTCTTTAGACTTTAGCAAGGGACCATATCCAGAATACTAACTTAGATTCTTCACTTTTACTTTGAACATATTATCCATTAAAAACACAGAGTGGGTGAATTCCACTCTTTTGTTCTTTTCCACTCAGTCGCAGGCTTTATGTGCACCTCCAGCTGATTTATTGGCCCTAACTGCAGTAGCTGGCTGGCAGAACATGAGAAAAATGTCTGACCTCCGCACCATCCCGTCGCTACGAGTCTCTGTGGGAAACTTTGAAACTTAATATTATTTCTCCCACCAACAGAGGGATGCACTTAACACCAGAGCAGTGGGAGTGTTACGTTTTTGTCATGTTCACTTCACACCACTGCTCAAATTGGGCACAGGACAGCAGCAGAGAGATTCCATGTCCTTTTTTCATACCCGTTACCTGTGAATGTAGTAGAGGGCAGCTTGTCCTTCTCCTGACATTATGCAAATGACTTTACCTGGCTCTGTAAAACAAACATACATGAAGGAGCTTTATTTTTAAAAGAGCTACCTTTTCCATTGACCTGGAGGTTCTGGGGATGTGCTGTGCACTGGTGAGGGAGGGTGTGGGTGAACACCGCCTGCCTCCATGCTACCTGACTCCATCAACTACCCGCTGCCTTGTCCAGTTGTGGAGTTGAGTGACTGGCCCACTGTGTGATGCCAGTGACCCGAAACCCGTTTACTGCCTTAAACGCTGCCCTTGTCTGCCACCCCCACCTCCACCTCTCTCTAACGCCACACTGCCACCGTCCTGTCCCTCGCCTCCAGAAGATGACAAATCATCCTCTGCTCCTTAAATTGGGCTGAGACCCTACGGGGCCCCTGGTCTTGTCCCTGCAACCTGCCTTGTCTGATTAGAGAGGGGATTCCTCATCCTTCCATGAGGCAGTGGATCTGGTTAACCCTCCACCCACAAGAGCTATAGCTTATATCTTAAGTGTTTATCAAATCTCCACAGAGAAAATAAGCATTGTTTGAATGTGATGTTGACAGATTTGCTGGAAATGTGAACATCAGCCATAGTGGAAAGAAAAGGACATTTATCATCAGAATGGATAAAGTTTCATGTGTGTACTTGTATGGATATGTTACATCCCTGTTGCATGAAATGATCTGCCTGTGTGTTTGCATACCTGTTACATGAATTGGTGTGTGTGTGTGTGTGTGTGTGTGTGTGTGTGTGTGTGTGCGTACTTACTACATAAGCGTCTGGCTCCCATGTGAGGCAGTAAATCTATCATTCCTGCTACGTTTACCTACCACTTCACAGAGCTGTATGTCCAGTGTAAACAACGTTTATCACTGCATGCAAATGAGCCTGTAAGCCTTGACCTCCACAAAGACTCCATTCACTCCCAGCACGACATTTTACCAGCACACACCCCAGATTACAGGCTTATACCTACAAAATGTGTGTTACTTTACTGTCACTCACGAGCTACAATGGTTCCTTCCAAATTTCATTTTACAAATGGTCTGCCTTTTCTGGAGCCATTATTAGAGTTATGGCCAATACTACTCCACATAAATGTCATGTTTCAACATTGACAGGCCTGCGGTGAACATGAGAGATGAGATTTATCTCCTGTCCACCTTTTTTCACCTTCTATTTCCTCTTTTTGTAGCTCCCCTCTCCCTTAGCATTCTTCTTTTCTTTCTTCCCTGTACCCACTGAAGGAGGTAGTGATGTGTTTAAATTGGAGTCATTCTGATGAACCTTTATCTTTGAAAAAAACAGCAGAAATAGTAGGACTAATATCTTTCACATGTAGGGCTCTGTGATCTCCTTGATGTAACTCACCTCATCTGAAATTGTGGCGATCAGTTTTACATGAACATAGTCAGTATAGTGATTCAGACCACAACTGAAGTTTGTGTCCCATGATGGTCTTATCATGTTTGACATAAACCCTAAACTTGGTTATCAGCAACCATTAACCTTCAAAAACACCTCCAGAAACACCAGCTGAAACCTGAACATCAGCAGCACGTATAGCTGTAAATTATGACTCAGGGCCCCACCGGGAGGTGCGAAAGATTTATAGCACACTAATAAGCACTCCTCAGAAGATCAGCAGTGTGTGTGTGTGTGTGAATGTGAGAGAAACAGAAAGACACGCGCTAGTGTATGAGTATATGGTTTAAGATAATATAATATAATAGCTATTGTTACAAATGTGTACAAATTGTACCTTATGATACGTTTTTCGATTAAAGGCTCTCAGGCTCCCATAAAGAGCCGCTGGGGATGTGTATACTATTTTCTATCCAGCTAATATTGATTTAATAAATAACATGTATTAATAAGGACACTGAGAGAAAATTTGGGTTTGAGCGGAAAAAAATATAGTAAATATAGTATATTGTGTGCATGTGTATGTTAGGTTAAGACATGTTCCCTGTCAGCACAGCTTTTAGTTTGAAACTGCTGCCTGCTTGTAAGAGCTCCCTGTGACAGAGCAACAATACCATCAAATCTGACTGAAGAAACTCTCACACAATAAAAGAGAAAGACAGCTAATGTGCTGACTTAGTGAGTGTGTGTGCAGCGTGTCTGCATGTGTAAAGGCATGCATTCTCGTCTATTTGCTTTTATTTGTTTGTGTGGCTGTTCACCTGTGACCAGGGCTATTCATTAGGCAGAGATGAGCTCATGAGGGCGGGTCCGACAAAAGAATTGGCGAGTGTATGGGCTGGTGGCCTGTTTAAAAACCAAGGTTAATCCCAGCCTTTCGTGCAGAAAGCGCGGTGGGTGGGTAGAGAATGTGGTGGCAGAAACAAAACATACTGGTGGATGCTACATGTTTGAAAACATAAGAAGTCAACATGTCCTTTTAACAAATTGTACTTAAATGTTTTTTCCTCACCACCTAGTTTTTAATGTATCCAATACTGTATGGCCATCAGATTAAGACCTAACTGCATTTTAGGTCGCTGAAAATTGACCTTTTGGAAAACTGCTTCCAGGATGAGGAACTCAGTGTTGATGTGTGACTTCAAAGTGTGCGACCACATGAGCTGTTTATGGTTGATTATGTGTAATGGGGGACGTAGCTACAACTGCTGGTATTAATATTGTTAACTGGACTTTTTACATGCTTACACATACACTACTAAGTTTGTTTGTGAAAGAAAAGAAGATTTCATAACATCAAATTGATCAGAATGAATGTGTAGATATTGTTCATATTGTAAATGACTATTGTAGCTGAAAA
>JAUYWH010000027.1:4148708-4180848 GCA_034779795.1 Ctenopoma multispine | reverse complement strand
TTCATGTTTGTGGTTGTAATGTGACAAAATGTGGAAAAGTTCAAGGGGGCCGGATACTTTCGCAAGGCACTGTATATCACAATACATATTCAGAAAGGCGGGCAGCACAGTAGTGTAGTAGTTAGCACTGTCGCCTCACAGCTAGAAGGACCCGGGTTTGATCCCTGGGCCGGCTGGCTGGCTTTCTGTGTGGAGTTCTCTTATCTCTCTAGCTTTCTCCCACCATCCAAAGACATGCATGTTTGGTGGCCCTAGAAATACATGCCATTGAAGGAGTACTTATTTTATTATTATTATATATAGCATTGAAGTCAGCCTTACATGGTTATTCTAATTGGCCAAGTTGGCAGAACTCCTGGCAACTTAAAAACTTCAGTTAAATCAACAACAGCTTGTAAAAGTTGTAAAAAATCAAAAATCTATTGCAACACGTTGCCTTGAAATTTTAAGTTTTCTCAACTTTTTATTTTTTACAGTGCATGAAAATGTGAAAATATTATTATTTCTTGGACAAATCACGTGTTTAGCTTATTTTTGGCAGTGACTTTAAATTATCGATGAAGACATTTCTATTACTATTACTGTATATAATTACATTATATTTTGCATTAAAATCTGAGAAGTCTTAAAATTACCCTTTTAAAATGCCTAATTTTATAAGTTATAATATGATTCACATACAATTCTTATCAATATGGTATTTTGCTTGAGTCGGAATTAGTAAAATAATAATAATGATGGCCTTCTTCACGCTTCTTTGGTACATAATTAACTAAATGGGAAATGCCCGAAGTCAAACAGTTGAACACCTAAACACTCCAACGATGGATACATGGATTAATCTCCGGTAACACCAGGCTCTGCAGATGGTACTTCCAGCACGTCAAAGAACTGAAGCCATAGTGAAGATGAGTACAACAATTCCTGTACTGTCAGCATTGCTGACAGTCAAACGTGACTAACTTAATATATATTTGCACTGACTAGTTCCTGTGTGTTTTGGTGGGACAGTTTCGAGCATGACATGGTTATTTGCCTAGCATTAAAATGGTGTATTGTTGTCACATAACACATATGACTGTTCCCATTGAAGAGCTGGGATATGCAATATATGCAGAGGCTTTGTTATGTGTTTAATATATTCATAATGAGTGAACTGTAAATCATATCGTTAGCTATTTAGATGTTCAACAGACATAATTATGCTGACACCAAGGAGGACATCCTGAATGAGAGAGGTGTCACAGCTGAGTGCTCTTAGACAAATACGGATACAGTACAGGTGCACAGCACTATGGAAATTTCAGCACGGTCAAAAAATAATATATAATGCAGGGTGTAGTTTACAAAACCCTACTATCTGCAGGGATATCTAAAACCATGAGAAAAGTAGTTTATGAAATACAAGCTGTAGGGAAAAGATGGCCTCTGGGTAGTGTCCACTGATTGATGTACTGTATGTCATTTCTTGCTTGTTGCAACTGCATGTTTTGTATCAGATGTGTGAGGTAGCACTCATGGAGATGAATGACAACACGTGTAACCTCACTCACAGTGCGAGAATGGTAATTGATCCCTTGTGCAAACACTGGAGGATGATTGCTGTAGAAGTAGAAGAATAAGGGCAAAATTTAAATTAAACAGGTGTAAGCAGGCCTCTGCTGTCTTTTCTCCGTAAAATGTGTGTAGTTTTATTCATTGCAGTGAATGATGCAGTAGACCGTCCACTAATCTTGTGTGTGTAATCAGTTTGGCACCAAGTGCACTTGGCATTATCAGCGAATTAAGTTCTGATTTTATATTATGATATTGAAAAACTAACAAACATTTCTTTTTTAAAAATGATCTTTTTCCAATCATTATGTTTGGTAATTAGATCTTCACTGATACATGCTGCTGTTAGGAAATATCCTCAGGCGTGCACTCAGACACTCTGCATCACCTGCTTACTTGTCTACAATCTTACATCTCAGAAACACATTTACTTTGTGTGAAAAAAACAGCCTGGATCAACTTTTTGGCAAAGTGTATCTGACTGTGTTCGCCAGTCACATGCATGTTAGAGTACATCTCTGGTGGATCACTTTGCAACACGGATGAAGTATTTGAACTGTTGCAGTCTTCAGCAGGTTGAATTACTCGTGGTACATTGTAGAACATAACCCACAAAGTGTTGGCAGCACATCACATACAATGATTCATAAGATATAGACAAATACTGCTAGCTACTAAATATTTTGGAAGGGGAATGAAGCATAAATAACGATGCATGTTACCATGCATTCTTAAGGCCTAAAAATACTCTTGAAACTTTGATATATTTGAAGGTTCAACCTGATATTTTCTGAGTTACATAGCATTCCTTTCTTCTTTCTTACTAGTAGTGTAATGTAGGAGCAAGAACAACATTAATGTGTTCTGTTATTGCAATATTACTGCATTCTTCATTCATAACCAACTGCTAGGTAAAGTAACTACCTTATAGGAAACAAACAGGGTCTTGCAAATAACTTAATCACATACAGTATTTAATCTCTGTAGTCACAGCTGACAAAAAGATCAACACCGTTTGTAAATGGAACATAGTGAAATTTCAAGACCTTAATTCATTCGTCAATCTTTCCAACTGTCTTTCTGTCCTCTAAGCCTGAGGTGTGCTGTGGCATGCATGGTGTGAGAAATCAGGCTCTGGCGATCAGCCAAGACAGTCGTCAGACAAAGAACTGATGCAGTGCCCTCTGGGCTTTTCCTGCTCGTCTTTACGCTGACTAGTATGAAAGCTTCACAGCCAGAACAGATTACATGTCTTCTTTAAAACCCTCCTCTGTCTCTGCCAACTGTTACAAAAACAGCAGGCTAGGAGTTGGGAGAGATGTGGGTGGATTGTGGTGGGGGTGGGGGTCTAGATAATAAAATGCTTTGTAAGAAACACAGATATGGTGCTAACTGTCTTTCCTTGTAGGACCACAAACGTCTCTGCCACTAAATGACAATTTAGACGGAGAATGTTATTTTATAGGGGTGACAAATTGCAGGTGTCTTTTGTGGCTTTGGGTGAGCGTTTCAGGGCAACTTTCCAGCTCGCTGACTGAAAGCCAGAGCTTTGACTGACTGCTGCACCTGACCGTGCACAATCCCTGAGATCAGCTGCCGTCACTAGCAGTCTACCAATGAAGATGAGTGTATGCCCAGAATGTCCCACCCACTCAGCACTCTCGTGGAATGATGATGAGTCTCTTGAAAATATGTTCAACCTTCCATTTTTCTTCCTCCCTATAAGCCTCTTTAGTGACATGATGAATGATGTGGTATCTCCCAGCAGGACAGCCACACACACAAGCCTACTACCTGGGATTTATAGAGTCACAGGCACTTGTGTAGATCATTTTTCTCTGATAATGTCCTTCTGTTTATCTACACTTTTCTGTCTGTATCCGTCTCTGTTTCAAGTAACATTTAATGTTGAATGTTCCCTTTGTGGATTATATTTCTTTTAGCTGTATGTTGGAGACTGTGCAGCTGGTAAAACATGATTGCAAAGACAAATGTCTGACGTTGTGAGGTCTTATTTAAGTGAAAACTTATTTTAGATTACTTGTATCTTAAAAGTAGACAAGAGTCTATATATGTAATATGTAATGGAAAAAAAGGTCATAAAATAGGATCATGATAAGACAAGAGGAGTATTTCTTAAAAACCGAAAAAAGAAACCACTTGGAGAAAGATCTGATCATTTGCTTTCTTCAATCCTCTATAATTTGTTTCCCTGGCCAGTAGTTAAAAATATCTATCTGCTCACCTTTGGACATATCTGAGTTGAAGACATTAAGCTACATTTCTGCTTTGCAGCTGGCAGTAGTCTACGTCAGACACACTGTAGCACCGTAGAAGTCACAGATGCTGCTGTTCCTTGTCAAAAAAACACCCAAAACAGTTTTTATATTTCTGTTTCTGTCTCAGATCACACCTCATTCTTCACTCATGAGGTTCACTCCACAGATTGTACATGTCAAAGTCAATTTACTAGTGACAAAGCGCACCACACAGCATGTGGAAACAGCTGAAAATTGTTGTGGAGGAGTTTGTGTGATCTCACATTGAGCTTGGTCATTATTGTTTTACACTGTTGTACACTAGCCTCTGCAGTCAATACTTCTAGGGCTGCCATCTAGTCACAATGATTATTGTTCAACACTTTTTAAATGTGTATGATGAAATACGTCCAGACCTGTGCGTTTAATGTTAATTAGTAGATAATAACATGCTGCAGTGATATGGTGAACATGGAACAAAGACAGCTACTTAATGTGAACAATGTTAGAATGATTTGCATGCTGACGTTAGCATTTAGCTCATGCCTTTAGTCTTAGTCTTGCTGACCTGTCTCTCACAAGTCCCCCAACTTTATGAGCGAACTTAAGTGCCTCTTTAAATCTAAATTGCCTTAAGAGATCATTTCTCAAACTGCTGTTTCAGAAGCAAATGTTCAAACTGACAAGAACTTGGCAAGAAAAAAAAAACGTCAGTACAGACTGTATGACTTCATGTGGGCAGTCCTAATTAGCTTCCGTCTTCCTGTGTTTAGTGTGAACATACAGTTAGGACCGACCCACGGTGCTCCCTGATTCTACTGGTTGAGACAAACTGCTGTAAACACAGTGAGTTTTAATTAACATACCCCACCACCACTCTTACTCTCTCACTGTCTGTGCACACACACTGTTACTCCTGCTTAAAAACATGCACACACTCTGCACTATCTTGTACTTGAGTGATGTCTTGAACCCAGCTGTGTGTAATGCGTAAACCAGAGATGTTCAGTCTGGCTTGCTTTCTAATTGCCTGTGGGCCTGTTCTACATGCAACGCTCCCCACTAGACCACCCATGGCGAGGAGAGGGTGCAGTCGTCTCCGTTTCAATAAAGCGTGTCATTATCTCCTCGGCTGTGATGTGCCACTACACCACTAAAAAATAAATGCTGTAATAACATCTCAGACGTCTCTAAGTCAATGTGATTGATCTTTGCTAGGTATACAATGACATGTTCTGAAAGGTGTGGTGATGCATTATTGAGAGTTTGTTTCTCTGTGCTAAGTCTCTGATATATTTAGACTAGACCTCTGCCCTGATAGGTCCAGCCCAAGTTGCAGGCACAGAGAGGATTGAGGGTAAAGCATGATTGGAAGTAGGTGGTGCTTGAAGCTGGAATAACCTCTGAGTGTGAGCAGACTTCCCTCCTCCTCTGACCAAATCCTCTTTGGCCACGGGCTCTCCCTGTGCCAAGGCCTGCTGAGAGGGACCTGAGCTAAACCAACAACTGTGCTGCTTGATGAAAGGGATGAGCAGTGGGGGGGACACACCATGAACCCAGGATCATCCCACAATCCTGATGACTCTATCCCCAGTTCCCCCTTTGCTGGAATATAATATACATCACCAGAGCATAAACGGCACCGCAGGGAGCTAATGTTCTTTTAACATCGTGGAGCTAAACCTTTCTTTTTGTGACTTTTTCTGGCTTCTGCGGCACTGCCTAGACACGTACACACTGCGTAGCACATACTGTTTGCAGTTTATCTGGTTGAGCAGTGGTGGCAAGCAATAACGTGATCTGACACAGCAGAGGTGCTGGTGAAAACCGTGGAAAATACATCAAATTAAATCATTAAAAAAGTCCTTTCACCGTGAGCCAAATGCATGCATGTGTGTATTTCTGTGCATGTGTACTCTGGTGAACCCGTGGCTACAGTCGCTTCAAAAGGCGAAGATGAGCCCTCCAACCCTTTATGTGGAAATCTCGTCTGTCTCGTTTTTCATTTTTGACGTGTGTCAAAAGCCAAGACGGATGTGAGCTTCTGCCAGCTCAACTGACCCAGAACTTGACTGTCAAATGTGAAAATCTGCATGTGATTGGGTGATAGGAGTTTTCTTTTTTGTCTTGCAGATACAGTATGACATGAATGTGTTTGTCTTCCATGCAGGCGGCGCATATGTGTGTGTGGGAGGAGGTAAGGGGAAATGAAGGGGTCCTAGTTGAGAGAAAGACAATGTTCAAGCAGTGGGAGTGGAAAGAAGGCATACGAACATGTAAATTGACCACCCAAGCTTGGGAGTATAGCTGCAGGGAACTGCACTGCTTGTGAGTATGAGAGATCTTAGCTCCTGACGTGTCCCCGCAGTAGGCGGGAAGACTTCCTGGAGATAAGACAAAAGTATTCCTGCAATCCATGTAACAGATATAAATCATCTAAAAACATTTTTTTTGCTGCACATTTGTTTTCAAGGCTCACATTTGGTCATGTGATTGCAATGAAAGCAACAGAAACAAACACAGCCTTGTAGTGCGGCATGCTATTTGTTTTCCTTCAAGCACAGCACATTTTGCACAGCTCCACAGTATGTGAGGCATGACAGAATATACATATGATTTTATTTCTGTGATCACAGGCTATCCCCCCCCCCCCACACTTGTTTTTTTGCATATGGAGCTCATCAAAGATGAACGATTTGTTAATGCTAGGATTGCTCAGCTGGAAAGTTGTTTTCAAGCATGAGGCCGTTTAAGAAACACAGTGTAATAAAACACCAGCCAGATCTGCTTCTTTGAGCTTCAGAGCTTGTCCCTTTCACAAAGAAGTCAATCTTTAAAAAGCTTTTGCTTGTGGACCAGTAAAGCTCCTTAGAGCAGGCCTGCATCAGTATTGCTCAGATAAGGATCAGGAGGCATGAATGTAGTGAGCTTTGTAGCGTTAGCATGCAGACGACCTACTGGCCCTCAAGTCAACCTGAGCACACAGACTGAAGTGCCTCAGTTTGCTCCCAGACATGTTTTAACACTGGAAACTCTCTGGGGCTGTGTCATGGTGGTCTACATTTAGCCTCTGGAGGCCACTGTGCTTATGTGTAATGGTCAACTGAGGCACGTTGTCCTTGGACAGAAGTGTTCATGTCCCGTTCCTTCTGCAGCTGCCTCACTCGAACCCTTCTAGTATATTTGCAAGCCATGAAGTCATTAACTGGGGAAGTATGTTGGCATGTGAATATGGTTATTGTAGGAATGCTGGTGTTGTGGAAAGTGCAGTGGAGAGTAAGACACTTGTGCCGCTGCGTCTGGTTTTATCCACCAACAAACTTTACTGCATGACAGCCTGGGACGTGCGCACACACTTTTCCGTTCAATACGTTTTGATTGTTTTTAAAACTGAATGTAGGATGTTCATGTCATCCTTTTAGGTAGCTAGATGAGATGAGAAGCATATGTGGAGATTTCTGTTTTGTAATATTATTTGACAGATTTGTTATACCATTCGTCAGTAATCATACACAACTTCACAAGATTCACCCAGAAACCTCACATACCATCAGCGTCATGTTTGGACACTACAGTGTCACAGAGGCCATAGGCATCACTGCCCGACAGAGGCATTACCAAAAAGCTGCCACAACAGCAAAAATAAAATGTTTTCATTCAGGGGGCAAATTGTTGCCCCGGCAACACCCTTACTGGTGTGTGTTGCACTGGAATTTTTGGAAATTTGACAAGTGGATTAGGGTGAGCATGAGCTGCTCTAAATTGTACTGTAAAAACTCACACCCACACACATTAAGGTTTTGCATACCGCATATATGGTGCAACATGCACACAACAGGTGTAATTACCCGTGCTGTGAATAGACTACTTGTCAAACAATAGGAAAGGTGTGTTGTGGATTCACACGGAGGTCTTCATTTAGTGTATAGCAGCTAAGTTACTATTTCAGCGATCATGTTACAATGCAGTAAGTCATCAAACAGAGACACTTAGTGGAGCTCAAACTCAAGTAGCAGAACATTTCGGTTTTTGATTCCCTGGACGATGTTTCAGTAGTGACATCCAGTAGGGGGGACAGTAACATAAAAAGAAAAGTAGACTCTTCAGTGCTAAAGTGTTAAACGTACACTAAAAACGATTATGAGAGAAGAGCAAGGCAAAGTTTGTATTCCTTCACTACACCTACATTACACCGCTGCACAAACAAGTTCATGTTGTGAGTGGCCACAAGCCCTCAAACTTTTACACCCACTCATGCATACTCTCACACATGTGATACACAGATTCACCCACATACCCTCATACTGTGTGCACAATCGCTCTACTTTACACATATGCAGACACAGTATGGCTGTCTGTTGTGCTAATGTGTCCAGTTTGCAATAATCCATCGTGAGCTGCACGAATGTGTGTGTAAAAATGTTAAGTTGCTGAACTCTGCTGGATGCTGGATGCTGGAGTTCCACTGGGATCCCCTGCAGGTTTATTCAAACATACTGTGTGTACAGAAAGACGCTGACATCATTATGATACTATCTTTCTCAGGGGAAATTGCATTCACTCGTCACTCTAATGCAGCAGCTCTGATCTTTTGACACTGGTAGCACTTCTTCTGCTTTCCTGGACAGTGAGGACTGGATAGTTTTGCCTGAGGGAAGCCAAATGGTTTCCCTGTTTAGTTAGACACTCTCTTTCTCTCTTCCTCTCTCCCGTTCTGTCTTTTAATGTTCATTTGAATACTTGGCGTCTGACTCATGACACTCATTCAAGCTCATTCACAACATCTTGATAGTGTGTGTATATCACCTGTTTGGATGAATGACAGCTCCTACCAGCAAGGGTGTAATTAATCAGAACAAAGCTGTGCTATGCCTCTGACAGCTGTGATAGATTGGGGAAGTTGCTCAAGCTGGCTGGCTTTGTCAGGTCAAAGTTATGACTGTCATTTGGAATGCATGAAAAGAGTCAGCGACGGTGGACTGTACCTGTGTGATTGATAACACGGCTGTTAATGGCTATTTGTCGTTGGATCTGGAATGTGTCAGCCTGAAGCACAATGATTATTTACGCAGTGTATTTGTCTTGAGACTTCTTAAAGATGTCAGAAGAGGAAGATGCTGTGAACATCTCTGTCGCTGCAGTGTAGCTGCTACTCTTTGCTTTTCCTTTATGCAGCTATTAATGAATCTCAGCAGCGAGAGTTATGCAATTGCGCAGTGAGCTTGGCAGTGTGTCGAGACTCATTTGTCAAACTCCTTTTGATTGTACAGAGATTAGACTGCAATGTGCAACAATAACATATTAAGATATAAATACACAGGCAATGTGCACTCACTCAAAAAAATCATCTTCCTTCACTTCGATTACTTTTTTCCTTTCTTTATCTCTCCTCTAAGCCTCCAAAAATAACTTTTCTTCTCACACTTAAACTTTATTTTAATTTAAGCTTGTTGTGATTTATGTCTCTGTTTTTATGATATATTGTTGCTGGTGTTGTGTGTTGAGGAGGAACACAGAGGGTTGGGTGGGATGGGTTCCAGTGAGGCACTTTGTGGTTCCCTGCCAAAGTTAACAAGGAGCTGAGCTATCACACCATCTGCTGTCTGTGATCTGTGACTCATGCTTTCTGGACAGTAGCCAGAAACTACCTGCCTGCCAGTTCCCCTGCTTCAGTGATAATGGTCAAACTCTCAAGAGTTCTTCTTGTTACATGTGTAAATAACTTTAAAGATATGCAAATGACATTGCACGTATTATGTATGCATAAGACGTTATTCAGTAGAATTTGAACACACAACATGGGATCTTCCTGTAACTACTGTAAATATAAAAATATATAAGCAATTTCTGAGGAGCCCTGCAGTTATGATATTTAAATATTTCATATGCAATACATGTGCAATTTATTAATTAAAATGCCATGGCAACTTGCTGCAGAATTGCAACTGGTGTTCATTCGTATATTTGGACATAACATTCTTTAAACTCTGGGTAGGAATTTACTTAAGCTGTAGCCATACACTTGTATGTGTATCAGCTGCACACTTTATGAAAATGCATTGCTTTTATGTTATAAATAGCTATGTAGTACCTGAGCCAAATCAACACAACCCTGAAGACATCACTATGACAGTGTCAGAGCTATTTTGTCTGATGGTGAAGGCTCTCTCAGACTCACATGTTATTGAGCCATGTTATTGCAACTATGTCAGAGCAAAGTGGGTCTCTAAAAACAACACGCACCCTGCACAAATTCTTCATAAAAAAATCTAAGTCACTTGTTAAATGTTATGTAAAGCCAACAAAACACGGTTACCTGCTCTGTATGTATGTTGTGATTGTAGATGTATCTGTATTACAAATAATTTGTGTTTGAATAGTTTTATAATAGGATTGTTGAAAATGTTTTGTCTCATACAAAGGATGGATTGAATCATGTTTCTTCCAGCTGGTTTCACTTCCCCTCCCTTCTTCCACTAGATTTAACTGCCCTCCCATAACCTGGAAACTCACATCGGTGTAATAAACACAATTGCTCAAACATGAACATGAATTATCTTTAGATGTAATTTAACATGTCTGGTCAGGTTTAGCAGCATCTCATAAAAACCTGAGCCAGATTTACCAACACAGAAGTTAAAGGGCAATGCCCACAATTTGAAACTTGATTCCAGTTAAACTGGAAACACAGGAGCTATATGGGGCTACCCTATTAATTATTCATTCATATGTACATAAAATACATTTAATCTTGGAGCCTTATCTGTTGAAAAGTGCTTTGAAATGACACATTTTCAGTGCAAAACTTGAAAAATGAGCTGTTCTAAACATGAAAGGATTAGCAAAGAGTTTTTAGACACAGAAATTGTGTGTTTAAAATGTGTGGGAGTTGCAAGTTGAACATGGCTAAACTTTTGCAACAATATGTCATCCAGAAATGCAGCACTTGAACCAACAACATAGAGGAAGTACACATTGCTAGAATAGTACTGGACTGTATTTTGTTCCGTCACTGGTATCTGCATCAGCTCTATTTTTCTATAAAATGTCTTTATGTGTATGTGTTAAATGTTATACTTCCAATTAAGTAATAGTTATTTAGGTTGTAGTAGTAGTTCTCGTACTAGTACAAGTTTTGGTCTTATGTTTTGGTGCTGCAGACCTTTAGACCTTTTTTCCCATCGAGAAAGCGCCTGAAGGCCAATGTGAAGGCCAAGTTCTAGATGACAGAACATATGCTGCTGCCATGTCTGCTTTGTTCTGCCCTCTCTACCTCCAATCCTTCATCCCATTGGCTGTCAGTGGTGAGGTCAGCAGATGACCCTGCTGTTAAGCCACAAGCTTTAAAAATGGACACGCTAGCTGAAGAGACTCAGCCAGGATGGAAATGCACGCTTCAGAGATAAACTCAGCAGAAATTCGGTGACTGATCAAAAGTGGCGGTGTAGATAATTAATGATTTCTCTTTTTCCGTGCTGGAAAAAAGCCCCCACCCCCTGTCGCTACAGCTGACCAACATTAGTAATAAATTCCTTATGGTTTGACAACATGTTGGGTGGACTTTCTGGCCTGGGTAAGGCTCTGCACTGTGTAGCCCCTTATTGTCCCATAGGTTTTACATTACAGTTGGGATTGAGTAAGTCCCAGAGAGATCAGGATCCCACGTTAACTCTGTCTCTCTTTTTTTCCCACTCACAAATACACACACACGCACATGCTTTTCCCTCTTTTCGGGCTTTGCTCCCAGACACTGCTCTAGGTTAGAAAAGCTTTTCTACAAATCCAGCCTGTTAAGAGAAGAAATACAAGCTGCTGTTGAATTAGCACTGCATTTGTGTTTGTATCATGAGGACATGTTGGTGCACGTTTTCCTCTGCTGAGTAAAACTGTTGGCCTCAGTGCACCCCAGCTGCCAAGGAGCTCAGCACAGATCTGATAATATTTGTCATATTGAGGAATGCCACAAACGTTATGTTACTGTATGAGTATTTTTTATATTATGCCCATGTCTTTCTAAAGGTGGCAAAATAACAGTGTTTTACAATTATTAAGTGTTAGCAAAGTAAAAACTGTAAAAATACAGTACTTTGACCTAACTGGTTGCTTATTTCCTTGCTAATACAGTATGTGCCATAATTCATCTTGAGTTTCAGACCTGCAATGAGAGGAAGAATTGATGTCACAGGGAATATCATGGAAGTCAGAACAGAAGAGGACTCAGTTAATCCTTTCTGTTTAGAAAGTGTCCTCTTCTCAGATGTCAGGTGTCTTGGGGACTGTATGTAAATTATTAGACGTAAAGGGGAGTCTGTCAGTGACACTGACACCACTGAATTACCATTTACTTAACTCATGAATTTAATATTGACCTAATATTGAAAATCTGTCAGTTTTTGTTTTGTCTGTGCCAGTTAAGTTTTTTAGCTGGGTTTGATCAAGATTAATAAATAACAGTGTGAGAATGACAAAATGTTGCAAGCCTGGATGAACGTGAAGAAAAGTATGATTGGAATTGGATGTCACCAGCATTATCAAGATAAAAATCCTAAACAACCAACTGTAAACTATCTGCATTCCCAAACAGCAGACAGGTATAGTTACAGACGATGTGGTGAACATTTGAGAATTTAGCAGCTGAACATTGAGCTACTTGCTGTGGAAAATGCAGAGAGCTACTCTAAATAAATGCTAATATTGCTCCCTGTTTGCTGGATGTGTAAATAAGCAACTGTTTGCTAAATAATTCCCTATATGAACCTAAAATGATGATATGCCAGCATTCACAATTTGTTTTTGCTGCTTAAAAATAGCAAAAAA
The DNA here is from genome assembly GCA_034779795.1 of Ctenopoma multispine. Taxonomy (NCBI): domain Eukaryota; kingdom Metazoa; phylum Chordata; class Actinopteri; order Anabantiformes; family Anabantidae; genus Ctenopoma; species Ctenopoma multispine. The sequence goes on along the minus strand of JAUYWH010000027.1, from coordinate 4,168,219 downwards.
AATCTTATTGAAGATTAAGATACTGCTGGGAGGGTGTTTTTTAATCTAAGTAAAAAAACTTTGATAATGCTAATTAAAGAGTGAAACATTCAGTTGCAATGATTTTCATACTGTCCCCTATTAAGAAGCAGTGCCTAACAGTGAGAAGGACTCACAGATGTTTGCATCTGGTGGTATTTATTCACACATTGTCGCCAGTACGGCCAGCGTTCTGGGGCAGAACAAATTTATTTAGATGCCATTGGAAACTAGGAGAGTCTGTCTGTAACACTAATAAAAAATTTATCACAAATAACAATTACTAATGATAATGTCTGTATCACTAAAAAAAATAGTATTTTACATTAAAAACTATTCTGTTCATTTTTGATATCCCCCAAATCCCCAGATTAATGTAAAATAACCACTAAAGTGACAATGAGTTTGAATACAAATGGGATATTTTCATGAGAACCAAAAATGCTTTAAAAGATCTGAGATCTTGAGGTTTTAACTATTAGTTTGAAGATTCCTTTTTCTTATCTCGGGGTCAGTTGTGAATAATTTTACTACTCTACTAATGTGCTGAGCACATGTGTGGGTGTTGTTACAGCGAGGTACTGAGAGCTGGATTCTTGGTAAAACACTTGTCCTTTAAGCCTGTACTGTTGTGGTTTTAGACATTACTTTTTGTATTTATTTTACTTGTAGTCATTTAATGGATTTAATTGTATTCATGAATACATTGCAGTTCATGAACACAAAGAAAAGAATATGCCTTCACAGTAGATTTTCAGCATCAACTATGTGGTGAAAATAAGAAATGGATGAATGCCTTACTATATTTCAGTTGCTGTCATTCTCCAAAGCTATGTCATTAGCACAGACATGCTTATGAGTACAATGATCACATTCACACCTACAAGACATCTCTCAGCACCTGATTAGGGAGGGGCAGGAAACTCAGTATCCTGTACAGAGTATTACACACTGCCTGGCCTTGGACATGTGCCATGCCATGCTAGCACTGTTTTCATACTTATGCCATCATATTATGCTTTTACTTTAAGTGATAAAACTACACCGTGAAAATAAAAGCCACATCCCTAATGCACCTAGGTCACTCTGCATGACATCCTCGTGGATCCACATTGTAAATGTCACAGTTGTTGGTTTAGGACAGGATCTGTTCTCCTGATATGTGCCAAAGTGATGGTGCTGTTGGTTGCTGTATTGTTGATTTAGCTTCAAACACTGACACAGTTGTTCTCTACTTAATTAGTTTTTTTTTAAGTTGGTTGGAAGTTTCTCTTTCTGTTTTTTTGTAGCTTATGAGTTTATGTGATTATACCACCCAGTGAAGTGTAAGCTCACATTTTATTTGTCTGAATTGTAAATGCAGTCCAACATTCTTGTTGACATTTTTGTATTCAAGGTTTAGTTGTTGTCTTTTAGAGTCACAACACATTAGTTGGCAATTAGTTTTCACCACTGATTTAACCACATGATTTAAGATTCAACTTGTTGAATTACTCTTAGACCCGTCGGTGAGACAGACTACTCTGATTGGCTGAGTAGAAAACCCAGCAATTCCACTTAAGCAAGGCCTAGGCAACAGTGGAGAAACCATCATCAACAATTAGAATTATGTTGGTTCTATACTATTATTTATGAATTTATTTATGAAAATGTTTATGTTCTGAATGGTAAATGTCACACTTTATATCACAAAACCCGTAAATTAAATCATCATCATTTCAAATTTAGTGTGGGGTTGTACAGGACAAATACCTACAAACCTATCATCATTCCATTATTTTTGGACTTCAGTGTATATAATCAATTACCTGATTACCATTAATGGTTAATACAGGGCTCAAAGACTTGACTTGCATCTAGATTCAGGACTTCATAGCCACAGTTTGAAACTTGATGACTAAACAATGTCTTTGTCCTTTTCTAAATCTCCAGCATATGTAGTGAATACTTCAGCATGGTGCAGGCAACCTTGCAGTATAATGACAGACATTAATCAGCCACAACATTAAATCCACCTGGTGGTGCTGGACAGGAGTCAGCATGGGCACTCTGAGCAGACTGTTGATCATAGCCATCATAACATTTTTCACATACTGGCCCCTGTCCACAACACTGAAACCACCAGTTGATGGTGAAACACAATACCATAATAACAAAGTCAAAACCTGTTCTTTGAAATGTTTGCAAATGTATTTATAACAATCTCTCATTTACAAAATTACTCATTTCAAAACTTAATTGAGTCTTCTTGGGTAACAAGCTGTGCATACTGGGATTTCCATATTCAGGTCTGTCAGAGAAGCTACTAAGGCCGTTGTCTTAGCTGTATGCTTCTCATTATTGTTATGCTCAAAGGTGAGCCATCGCCCATGTTCGCATGCTACATGCCACATATAAATTCAGTTTGAGTAAAAGTAATTTTCATTAATATCTTTCTGTGTCTGGGAATACTGAATAGGACATAAAGACAGAGAAACTATGAGAAAGAAAAACAGCAGCATTTGTGCGTCGTTCCATGAGTATGTGTAAGTTGTCTGCGAGGTGAATGAAATGGTATATTTATAGGTTTGCCTTCATACTTTAGTGATGCACGTCAGGTTAGAAAAATAACTGCTTTCAGTTCAATTTGATTGATTGCTAAGAGGAGCTTCTGCTGTTTCAGTCCAAACACCCTTAAATCAAACTTGTCACAAATTTCCGGATTTAACAAGGCATCCTGGGCTGAAAGAGAAGAGAGACAAAAATGTATTATGAGCAAGTTCTGCTAAAGGTTATTTTTCAAATCTGTGATAAGTATGTAAGAAAAAATCCTATACTGCAGACAAACTAAGAAGTGACCTGTGTGCATGTGAACACTTTACCTGAGCTGATAAATTAACACTTGGGAATAAAAAATTAATGAAGAGGACTTCCACAACATTTTATAGATTTACCAAAGGCACTTTTGAAGTGACTCACTCACTCACTCACTCACTCACTCACTCACTCACTCACTCACTCACTCACTCATACAGTGTTCAGTAAGTTACTGTAACTGTTATATTGACAGATTGTGTTACGTCCATACTCCTTAGAAAACCAGCAGGGAGGGAAGTGGATACAACTGGGTCACAATGACCAATGTGTTTTCTGTCACAGGCTCACATTGGTCAAGTCGAGTTGTAATTGTAATGTTAATGTTAAGGTTAAGGTGTGCATCTATCTGTCAAGCATCAATACTTCATCTATTAGAATCTACACGCAGTGGAATATCTGTCTTACAGAGAGAGAAATGAATCATCTTTGATAGGCAATTATAACCTACCACTTCTAACACCAGTTAGAAGTGGTAGGTTACATCCAAACTTTATCAACTAGCAGCCCACCTATGCACCACAAAGTCACTGAGAACAGCCAAACATTTGTATTATTATGTTGAGTTTCCAAAAATGTCAAATATGACAGAATCTTCAGGATGTGTGTGCGTAACACAAGACACAAAACATCTGGAACTCTGTAAATAATGTGTCAGAAAGTGTGGGAAAATATTATCAAGCCTAAGGCTACTTAATGGGAAGCTGCGTGCTAAGCAGTTAAAATCAAATCGTAATGCTATTTGTGTGATAAATAATGCATGTGCATATTGTGCGCATAATCATAGGATTTATGGCAACTGTTTAATGTGTGTTTGCTGAATGATGGAGATCAAAATTGCACTAAAAAGGTAAACAACATCGCACACTGTCTTTAAGACACTAAGATCAAATGTCATTACTTCGGTTTATATTTCATATGAAAAGTGCAGTCAACACCTAATATTGTCCAATTTGAAGCAGCAGTAGCTTTGAGAAAACTGAGATTGAGTTACTGCTGTGCTGTATTTCAGTGGAGAACACTCTACATGATGGTCCTGTATCTGAAGCTATCTGTCCACCTGGAGCCCATCATGGCTGCCACTGCAGGCCCGGCAGCTGCTGCACTGCACTCTGGGATACCGGACACCATGAGCTGATGACTCTGATGAATCTGTCTGCTCCTTGCCCTGTGGCCTCTATCAGATCCATCCTACTGGGAAACAAGTGTGTCTGGGTGACCCAGATCAAGTATGCTCTTCGTTCACATACACCCACACACACACTCTCTGTGGCCTTTACCGCATGCCACACTATTAATACCAATTGGCCTTTCTTTATGGCTACAAATATTTTTCACATGCTTCTGGCATCCTCTGAGATTATGTTGAATCTTTGTGGCCACAACAAACGCGTACAACTCCTTGTACTCAGGAGTGAAAAACCACATGATGCTCAGTCTGGGATATTTGTTAACATGATTTGTGAAACTTTTCAGACCACAGAATAGACTGAAGCGGAGAGTTGCACCGTGTATGAGGGTGGAGAAGAAGTCAGATCTCCTTCTGCCACGTTTGATGGTTCCTTTATTGTGTCTACAACACAGCCAGCAGGGGAGTCTGTTAAATGCCCATCAGCCACACACCGAAACACAAACTCACACACAGGCTCATTGTCAGAGCAGCAAGGTGTTTGCTCTTGACACATTAGCAAACATATAGCTGCAAGAAAAGTGAATGAACTCTTTTCAGTTTCCTTGTTTTCTACATACATTGGTCATCAAATGTGATCTGATCTTCACTAAAGTTGAAATATTGACAAACACAATACGTCTAAGCTGATAAAACACAAACAGTCATGATCGTTGGTCTTTGGTGATGCCTTTATTGAACACACCCATTAAACAGACAGGGTGATGGTAGAAAAAGTAAGTGAAACACTGTTTTAATAACTCGTTGAACCACCTTTAGCAGCAGTAACCTCAAGCAAGGTGGATTAAACCTGCACATATCCAGGAGGAATTTCTTCTTCTTCAGTTCAGCAATTTTGTTTTAGTTGGATCTCTGGTGTTAGGAGCTCTCTTAAACTCACATAATCTCTATTGAATTGACATTTGGGCTCTGACTGGACCACTCAATATGTGGATGTTCTCTGAAGTCATTCTGTGATAGATTTACTTCAAAGTTTAGGGTCACTGTCCTGCTGCATCGCCCAATTTCTACTGAGCTTCAGCTTGCAAACAGCCACCCTGACATTATCCTCTTGGATAGTGTGTTTTCATGCTGGTGTGCAGTTCTTTATGCCATACTCACTGTAGTGTTAGGTTTTCTATCCCACAAAATATTACAGCACACCTAATGTTTGCCAAAGACCACCTAGACACTCCACAGTATTGCTGGGAAAATATTTTGTGGACTGATAAAACTACAGTTGAATTGTAATTGTTGGCTCACTTTGTGAAAGGTATCTCTTGAAAAGAGTGAGTCTCACCACATTAAGACAAGTTTTGGAGTGCATTTTTTTAGTAGCTTCTAGGTGCAATTAAATAACTCTAGTGTGTATATAGACTGATTCAAAAGTGTTACTGCTGTTATCACCCTGTGTCATCCGTAGCGTTTGTTTCAGTCTTGACATTGTACAGAGCTCTGTTCACTGCTTTCCATCCTGGGGTCACTGAGTCTCCCCAGGGTGAAAGAATATATCTTATGATAAGGTGTCATAAAATGATTAACAAGTTAAGAAATACTATGTGTAAGTATGTATGTAAGAATGTGTGTGTTAAAGTTCACTCTTAGCTATGGAAATTATTTGAGATATCAGCCCCAACTCAAGGTCCACTTACTAGCTTTGTTTAGAGCTTTCAAGCGTATCACACGGTTTTCATGCTTAACTTTACGTCAATGTGTGCGATAAGTGCTATAAGCTCTGTAGAAGAACTGCTTCTAAGCTTGTATGTCAACACAAGCGTCTCCATGACAACAGAGCAAATTCCATCTTTTAAAGATGAGAAAGCCGATGAAGATGCAGCGTTATGGTTGAAAGCTCCAGAAAGCTCCTGGTTAGTTTTACTGAACTACACAAATGTGTTTAACCCTGTTTTAGTGTTAAAATAACATCATTCCAATCATTTCCTTCAGACTAACTGTAGAAATCCTGCTGTATATTATTTTGCCCCACCTCGTCAATAATTGCTATCAACAGAACAACAATAAAGCAATTATATGTACTTTTTTTCCTGCCCTGCATTTGTATGACAGCACAGAGTACACATGTGTTTTTTATGGCTAGCCAGTCTCATCCTCACGGCCCCACCCTGGACTCCTGGAAGCCTCCTGCTTGTTTTCAGTCAGATTGTTTGGCGGTAAGCGGGAAGCCCCGATGCCTACAGCGCTGTGTTGACTTTTCACTCAGCATATTAGATATGGCTTCACTCAACCCTTATGCTGGTATCAGCTGAGCATGTGCATGTGTGGCTTTGTCTGCATCTTTGCATGCACACTTCCTTGTGTGTGTGTGTGTGTGTGAGACATGAGTCACATGCAGTTTCCCATGCTGCCAAGATTCACAGGCCACAAACACGCCACTTTGATAAGTTTCTCAGATGAGAATTTCACATTAACCCCCTGAATTCCTTCACCTTAACCTCCACACCCATCTCCCCACGTGTATTTTGGTGTCTGGCACAGATACAGATCCAAGACTGTCACTTGAGAGTCATCGCTTTCAATATAGTATGTAGTCATATTCAATAAACAACAATCAGTAGCTGTGTGCAGCATGCATGAAATCAGAGCCAGGCTTTCAGCCAAAGTCAGACACTGCATGTAAGAAAAATGCATTCCAGGCAATGAGCTCATGCACAGCAACAGTACAATAAGCTTGAATGTCCATACTGGCAAGGTTACACAAAACAACTGCAGAGCGAGTATTTCAGGTGCAGGATGAGTATTTGGTTATGCTGGAGGTGGGACTGCTTACCAGAAAGACAAGTGATCACAACCAAGAAATGAAGAATGGGAAATACAGGTTTATTGCTACAGCTGCAGCACGGTTGAAAATGAAGGCAGGTTACTGAGGTTAAGTCCAGATCAAGGTTAGCAGCAGGAGGGATGATGGGTGAGCATGAGATGTGGTCAGGGGATGAGACGGGTCTAGGGGCAAGTGGAGGGTGTTCAGTGGGTTTTTTTTTTCTATAATGATAGGGTGCTGGGCAGCTGGATCCTGTTTTCCAGTGCAATCGGTGAGCGTAGCAGGGCATGGACAGCTCTGTCTGTGGGCCCTGTGTTCATTAGTGGAGCAGCACTGGGGGTGATTCACAAGCATATCAAGTTAAAAAGAAATGCTTGGCCACAGAGGGATTTTCCTGCTGGGCCAGTGTGTGTGTGTGTATGCATGTGGGGGTGATGCAGGAGTGGAGTGGGACGGGATCAAGGGATGGAATTAGTAAACTTCAACTGGAAAGCTTCGTTGCATCTTTGGTGATGCTTGAAAGTGTTCGAACACAGGCATTCACTACGCTGCTGTTCATTGTCCGTTCATTAAAACGTGTTGAGGAATTTTTGGGTTTTGCCCTAAATTCAGTGAAGTGTTTGGATTTTTTTTTATCTGCGCTGCTCATCTTTGATTATTTGGAGACCTGGTTCTTGTGTATGTTTGTCAGTGTTTTTCCCCTGACGCTGCACTGCGCTGCCGCTGGTCCAGGCACGGTGCCAGTCGATCAGGTTTCACTCTGCTTGTGTTTGCTTCTCTGGCTTGGCAGAAACCAATAAACACTACACTCCCACCCATATACTTCCTTCTCTGTCTCACCCTCCAAAAAAAAAACAAAAAACGCCATTCTTGCTCTGCCAAAGCACAGAAGGCATTATGGACTGATTTGATTTTTCTTTTTTCCTCCACTTCTGTGCCTTCTTTATTGGAATAGCTCACATATTTGGAAGTGGGCAGTGAGCATCTTAACAGTTGAAGCTCAAACACCAGGCTATTTCATATATCACCGTAACCAGATCTATTTTTCTGTGATGCCACCAAACCTCAGCCGCCCATTTGTCTTTGGTGAGAACACAGCGTGACTTTGGGGTGGTCGTTTAGAGTTTGAGCCCAGGCCACCTTCTGCTGAGTGTTTGAATCTGGACATATCTGGATTGAATTGGTGCTCCGCTCCTCCACTTACCCCCATCTCCTTTTGTTTCATGTGGTTGGTTTGTAACTGCAGAAAAGCACATGTGACTTATATTGTTCTGCTCACAGTTTGACCCCCATCAAAGTCATTATCAGAATTAAAATTGCATCAATTGCCAAATACAATAAATAGAGTGGTATATCAACATGTTTCCTAGTAACATATTGACATATGGGGCTAGTTTTAACATGGAAACATACAGAACACTATTTCATAGCTAGCATGAAAAATTTACAAATTTATACATGAGTTGTGATCATATTAGACCTAATCTTAGCAAGCTAAGCTAACACTGACCTTTACTTATGCTTAATACAACTGTTTTCAACTGTTAAACGTTGTGACACATTGATATGTGAGATTGTTGAAGAGAGGAAAAGCACATATCATGTTGAATGTTAAAAGGCTAAGCAGGGCTAGGACATTCCACGGAAGGAAGTTGACAACATGTCTCTTGGAAATGCCTAAAAAAGTTCGACTTTAGTGCATTAGAAAGGTGGAGCTGATGTTTTGGCTACAACAGGAGGGTTTATTTTTCTACCATTCAGACACATTGTTAACAGTCTAAGAACTGTAAGAGTTCCACTTTTCCAGTGTACTAATCATTGATTAACACAGTTTCCCCCCTTCTACATCTATTTTTCTATCAAAGTATGCATTTAAAAAAAAAACTCTGACTCAAATTAATCATCTCCACATGGGAAAAGCTACATGCCCTTATATCTGTTAAACTGTGAGTGGACTTCTTTTCTTTTTTCCTGTATGAGAGGTCTTATCTTGTTCTTTATCTTTACTGACAATATGCCACCATGCCTCCATAAAGGCAGACTTCAGTGTTATGAGAATACACAGTTATGGGCCTGTGAAGTGTGGACGTGTGCTATGGCCATGTACTGTATACGCGAGGTTACAAACTTCCTACGTGCATTTACATGGATAGATGCATTTAGTCTAAATAAAATGGAAACTTACCAGTTGGACTAGTTGCTCTCTGTGGAGAGCAACACAAAGAGCCTGTCATATAAAGAGAGTATAGAGGAACATACATCTTCCACAGTCTGGTACAGTTGCTTTATTTGACAACATGCAAACTATGTTTATTTTACTCCTATGCAGTTATGTCTGGCATTTGCACAAGCATTAAGCTAAGTTTCCACATCCAACAAACCACAATACAAAAGAGCTTAACTGTGTAGACTAATTCACTAATGGTTCTTTGATGTAATTGTGTGTCACAATGGACATGACGTACTGTAAAACACCCAGTTTTTTTCTTGGATAAATAATCCTCATTAATGAATTTTCAGGCCACGTTAGCTTGACCTCCTCTCAGTTTCTCTCTCTCGTACTCATTCAAACCATATCACCCTTCCTTCTTCTCCCCAAAAAACCCCATAAATCACTTTCCTGTAAACAGTAGTGACACACAGCCTGATGTGTACTTCGATATATATTTAGGAGACCACAAGGCCTGAAATCTGAGCCCAGCTTGTGTTTGGGAGACAAACTGTAGCAAAACGTGGTGCTCACATGTGTTTTGGGTGCAGACTCGTTCCTGTGCATGTGGTTTGTGTCTCTCTCTCCTTCCTCTTGTAGAGCTATAAGTATATGTTGTATGTATGCGTGACATCAAGCTAATTTGTTCTTATTGTTACAAATTGTGTTGTCGCACTTAAGCATGGTAATGCTACCAGAAACAATAACACAGAATCAGACTGGGCTGCGACTGGACCAGCTGCGTGACGCCACTGCTGGCCTGGTCGGCTGCACAGAGTGACTCAGTGGGAATGGCTCGTGGTGTAAACACACTATTGGCAGGATGTATGGCCTGAGCCTGCAGACAGACCTACTAGAATGGCAGTTAAAGAAGGCTCATCCTCATAGCACAAATAACTTTGGGTTATTATGCTTCACAATAAACGCCCACACCTCAGATGAGGCTGATACCTTTATTCAGAATGTCACGGTATCACATAACACTTTTAACACATAATATCATATTTTAACAAATATTTCTGTGATCACAGATTTTCACTTTATTAGCTGTGCAGTATAAAGGCTGATGTTTCTTCAGGTTAGACTAGGTAGGATTAGAATTTACTGGTCAAAAGCAGCAGTAAGTGTCCCTTATATTCATTATGAACATTAGTTTAAGGTACTCTGTGGAGTTTTTGACTGGTAGCACTGAACAGTATATATGCATGAGCACGCTGCTGATCCTAAAGTGTATCCGCAAAACTGGTGAAAAAGACAACTGCTATCCAGTAAACATGGGTGTAAACAATTATATTAAAAAAAACAAAACAACAACTTCCAAGGAAATGTTTCCTGCAGAACTAAATCAGTATTTTGAATTTTGTTGTTAACCATAAAACCAGTTGAGATTCATTTAAAGCTTTTTCAACAAAATAAGTATTAAAGTCCACTGGAGTCTGAATGGCAAAAAACATTAGTTAGATGAAACCAGTGATGTTATTTATGTTTTGTCTCTTGTCTTTTGTCTTTAAAATGTATCCCAAATGTAAGGACTTAATCACATGTGTGTGTGTACAGATGAATGGCTTTTCATCAGGTGTCAGCTGGGTATTTGCCCGTGTCGCCCTCTCAACACCGGATGACAACTGGCAACTGGGCTCCTGAAACCCGGGAGAAGCGCTGAAAATATCTCTGATTACACCCCATTATTAATTGTGTGAGTAACAAGCAGAGACCAGAGAGATCATTTTTCTGAGCTTTTTTATTTTGCCAGCGACAAACCAACCTTTGCCCTTCAGTTATCTCACTAATCCTATCCCATCCCTTTCCTGTCCACATTGGCTCAGTAATGTGGCTCTGAGCTTGACCCACAATAGCAGAGAGGGTAAAATAAGGCAGGAAGCAAGGATAAGTGGGGAATGAATAAGGGACTGGGGAAAGATTTAAGGGCCTGACTGGCGGTGACCATGAGGGGGTTCCCCATGGATCAGTCCTAGGCCCAGGTGCATGGTTTTAATGAAGATGGTGGAGTTAGAGAGAGGAGAGTATACTTTGAACACCCTGTCCCCATGTGAAGTTTCACTCAACACAGTGGCCCTTTTTGACCCCAGATTAGTTTCCTCTTCCAGGTTTAGAAGCAGGATGCTAAGCCCCGGCATTCCTCCCTCCACTACCTGAACACTAAGAGATAGCTTTGTTTCCCTGGGGACAGATATTGTGGTTGCGCCTGTTGTCTGAACCGGAGCCATCTTGGATATCTCACAACAGTGAAGTTGCCCATCTGGCAGAGGAGACAGGAAGCTTTGTTCTCTGTCCTTACCCATCCATCATGTCCTTTGTAATACAGTATTTTTTCATGGTTTATTGCATATTGTTTGTCTTTCATGTTTGGAGTATTATCATCAGTAGCATGTGTATTTTTTGTGCTCATACAAAAGCTTTTCATGGATCATCTGCATTACAGGTATAGCTTTGTTCTTTCCTCTCATGCATTATAAATGTCAAATATTTTCTTCATTTTCTTCTCTTCAGAGTGAATTACTTCCAAGTGAGTAGTAAGTTTGTGTAAGTGTTTTTGTATCTGTCCGATGTAACATAATTATAGCAATCTACGCATAGAGCTTGGAAGTGTGTGAGGAGTTCCTGATGAAAGGGTGGGTTTACTCGAGGGCATTAACACTGTTTGTTCTAGATCGCTGCTTGTTTGTTTTGGGACCGAACGTGTGCTAGTGAGCTTGGGCAATGGCTGGCTGCATGTCGTCTACTAATTATGCTGGAGTTGGCGATGTAGCTCCTCAGAACATCCGCCTCCTTCAGATTTGGGTGAGATAAGTGTGCGGAGGGAGGGGAGGTGTGACTGGAAGTGGTGAAAGGGTGTTTGCAGGCTGAGAATGTGTCTGTGGTTGCACACACCTTGTCTGTGGTTTCTTTCGATCTTTCTCTGTCTTTCTCTCACTCTTTCGGGGCTATTTGTACCGCCTGCCTGTGTTATCTCTCCTCATATCTGCATTTGCTTCCTAACACCTGTTGATAAAAGACATCCTCACCTGTCAGCAGCAGCCACACAGCCACTCGTTGGCCCGATCCTTAGAAGAGCTGTAAACTCCCTCTTTATAGTTACTTCTTTTCATCTCTCCTTTACACATTCTCTTCTGCTCTGATTCTGACTGTATATGTCCCAATTAGTTTAATACATTGCTTTGATTAATAATTTACATGGATATATATATATATATATATATATATATATATATCTATCTTATGATTGCATACTCCACCAAATCTACACGTGAAGTGTAGTTTATTGCAGGAAAAGCCTTTGAAACGGAGTTGCATTACATCTGTGTCTTCAAGGGGTTTGTTACATCAGAGTAGGTATGATAATGATATCGTAGGGGTTGTTTCAGCTTAACTTTAATATTAACAAACCTGAATTAATCTATACCAATAGTGTCTTCCCTCTCAGCTCCTTCTTCTCTGCTGTGATTCTATTAAAAAAGGAAAGGCAAGGCAAGATGCAGTGGAGCTTTAAGAAGAAAAAGACCTGGGAGATCCCTTCAGATCCAACACTGCCTTTTGTGAAGTAGAGTCCTGTTGGTCCTGTATGTGTTTGCGTAAATGTGTGTGTGTGTGTGTGTGTTCCAGACAACAGTGTGTTAAAGACATGTGTCTAAGGTGAATAGAGGTGGCAGGGTGCTAACAGCTTGAGACAGGTTCCAATTGGTGAGGTTACAATTGGTGTTAATGGATGCCTTCCTAAAGAGCGTATCACAATACACATTAAAACACACCCCCAGCCTGCTCTCATTCAACTTGTACTCTGCCTGTGTTTAGCTGTGTTTTAGGGTGTGTTTATGTGTCGACCACAAATTGATTGAACTTATTTTCTAGCCAGCAGAGCATGAGGCTGCAGAACAAGAGGCAGTTTGTTTCAGTATGTTGTACTATGTGGATTCACTTATGATAAACAGAGATGATGCTTATGCTCTGGAGGAGAAATCAGGATTAATTTTGGAGCTGAAAGGGGCAGGAATTTGACAGCATCTTTATTTTGTCCTTAACTTTTTAGTAACTAGCATTGCTAGTGAGTATTTATCCTGTTATTTGTATGCTATCAATGTTAGCCTTGCAGTGGACGGTGGGGATTTACACACTATCACATATAACCTGCACACAGATAATAGTCTTGGCAGTACTTTGCATTTGGTGCTAAACAGCAAACTAAGATAGTAAACGTGTTAAACGCTGTTTTTGCTAAACATCAGCATGTTAGCATTTTTATTATGAGCATGATTAATCTCAAAGCACTACCTTATCCTTTAGTTAAAAAATACACAGTTGCGTAATGGTCTTCATCAAATAAAATAATGCAACACTTTATGGACATAAACTAATTCTCTATGATAAACATTTTAATAGTAATATTTACTATATTCAATATATACTATGGAAAACTTGTTCTGTTCTCAATGTATATCAACAGACATTTTTTTATGTGACTATATTACTATATGTCATGGGGGTTGTCCTATGGTTATAACATTTTAAATACACCATAAATAAATAAACAAACAAAATATAAATAGTGACCTAGTGTAGTATAACACTTCTATATTGTGCATGGTTGTTTCCTGCAGCACTGGTTAGGCACAGTCAGGCTAACCCAGAACCTGTTCAGCTGACACCCAGCAGGGTCTGGGAGCTGACAAATGGAAAAAGGCCTGAAGATGAATGAAGTACAATTACCTGAGGTAACAAATGTTCCTAGTGATTTATGCCCAGCTCAGGTTGCTTTATTTTCACCTGGGTACAATTCTCCAGGAGGACAGTGGTAGTGGTGCAAACCCTGCGGCTGCTCTGTGCTGATGCTCAGACACCGAGCTGCAGACATTGACTAATGGGCTATGTGAGACCACCGCCATTGATATTTACCTCATTTCTCCTCGCCCGAACACTGTCTCAACAACGTCAAGGCCAGTCATCATCCTTTGAGATTTTTGTTTCTTTTTTCAAGCCTATGTATGGGTGATGCCAGGGGCCCCCTCTCTCGTTGTTCCTTAAGGCCCACCCATTGGTGCCCCAGGGCAGAGGAGAGAGAGGGAGAAGGTGAGAGGGGAGAAGGTCAGACTAAAAGCTTTAGGCATTGTGAAAAAACACACACTTCGCTGTGTTTTCACTTGTCTGCTTGATGAACTATCATACTCTCAACATGGCTGAGGAAGAAAAAAGGACACATGTTTTTTATACTATAGTGTGATGGAAATAAATTACAGTTATAAAACACCTTCAAATATGGTTCAGCTGACTTCTTTTAACACCTGAGGTCTCAGTTGTCTTGATTAATTGTCCAGTAAATGCAATCACTTTACGTTGTTTACTTAAGCAGTGCCAAAAGTGATTTTCAACACCTCTTTTGCTTGAATGCATCAACGTTTGTATGCATGTCAGTAGAAATAACGCACTGCTTATGCTAAATGCTCATTCTAAAAATGTTCTAATATACTGTCTACATTCTTCAAATCATAAGAGTGTGGTCAGATAGAAGGAGGGACGTTGAATTCAATCCCCGATCGCCTTCAGCTCCTTGTAAAAGGGAACAAGCTGTTTGTTGACAAGCCCTGAGGCCGTGTGGAAGTTCTCATCTCACTTATTACATATGAGTTATTACTGCTTTGATATCTTGGCTCAGTGCATGTGAGAGTTATGAGGTTTGAAACACTAGTTGTGTGCAAGTTGAAAACTTATTCTCTAGTTACAAACCTCTGGGCCAGGTGGTCCCTCTCAGACTTCAGACATTAACTTAACCAACATTGCTAAAAATAAGACCTGCAATTCATATTTACAGTGGAACAGTCAACTTCTCCTTTTCTCTCACTATCTGCCTCACTGCATAACAAATGGTTAGTGCAATATATTCATCAAGATCAAATTAATTGCGAAATAAAGAGTAGTCTTTTTAAATAAGTGTTACAAATTTAGCTCCTCACAGGAGGTCCTAATTTGTCAGTTCAGTGAAATTAATCACCTAATTGAAAAATGGTTCCATGGAGACTTGACTGTCAACAGAGGCGTGGCAACATGATATAACTGATAATTCAGTTGAAACCATTAACCCAAGTAGCTATTATTGTGATAAATCATGCAGGAAACCTAAACAAGCCCAGCTCAGTGGTTCACTATTAATAAATATTACCCAATTTTAACCCTGTATGATTTATGTATTGTTTGGTAATCATAAGTAGTGCAGCCTCTGAAATGTTGAATACATATTTAAAAGTGTATCAAGTTTCTCTTTTCATTGCCAGGGTTCTTTATTGTACATCAGACTAAAGGTGTTACATATAGCATTTTAACATCAACGACTCATTCACTGGCTCCCGTGACTCACACTTAGTTTCAAACTGACAGTCTCAACAGGAAGTTGTTAATAGTAGCCATAATTTCTTCATCTGGCCAGAAGATTAAGCTTTTAAGTTAGAGATGGTCAGGGTCAAAGGATAAAGTAAAGATAAAAGTAAAACATTCCATAAACACTGACTTCTGGAAAAGGTTGACAGCTTATAAACTAACATACTCTACAGCCTTGAACAAAACCCGACAATGTTGTTAAATCATCAAAGAGAGAACACAAGAGAACACCTACAGTAAACAAGACAGCTTCAGCAGGAGTCTCCTCTGCAGGGAGACTAAAGCAGAATACAATGACTTAAGTACCTAGTGAAGCAAGTTACTTTATAACAAAATCTCCTCCAATTACTGTTACTTTTCTGTCTTCATACCAATCAATACATCCAGATGGCCCACAGTCTTTTTAGGGGCCCCAGTAGTAATCTTTTTATATATGCTCTTACAAACACAAACACACACAGGCTACAAAAAAACTTGTCCCAAATGTCCACATGCATGTACACCCAGATGCAGAAACTAACTTCACTTACATATGTACGGTGTTCATACTCCTGCAAACACACTTGTCCATTGTGCCACAGTGGCATGTTTTAACCAATCACAGGGTTTTTTGAGGAGCTGAATTATTGGGGGACTGATGGGAGGACGTGGAAATGTGGGTCGAGCCCTTTCATCTGCAGGTCCTGTTCATCCTCACTCCCCCTGCCATTTGTCCGGGGAGATGCCTGTCACATTTCCTGCACTGCATGTCAGAGACACCTGTTTCCCTGTGCAGCCATCAGCCTGACCTTACAGACAAAACGCAATGGTACACTCACTTTTCAGGAGCTGAAGTTGACATCTGGGCCACTGAGACAGAGGTGAAACACAGGAGCATGCTGGGTATTTGGGGTAATGCAGCTCATTTCTCAGCAGGCACATAATTGTAATGTGGGGCTTGAAACAGGTTTAGAAACTGATGTTTTTTACTGCTCTCGTAAAACAGATCAGGTTACACAACAATCATGGAAGTAGCATCTATTCAAAATGTTTGGACACACAGATCTGACTGACCCACTCCGCTTTCCTCCGTCTGCTTCCTTTCCCTTCTCAGTCCTCTAATTTAACGCAAATCAAGCAGAGTGAAAGTTATATGTGACCTTTCCAACTGAGTGCTCGAGGCACTGCTGTGGCCGATGTCTGCACGCGTCACTTTGTGTTTGCATTCAAAACACCAGACTTCAAGCCGAAAAGTAGCCATTGTTTAGCTGCATAGATAAATACTGACAGGACACTTCCCGCAGAACCACCATCTTCCCCTGCAGCTACGCGTTGCTGATTGAATGATTTTCATGTGGTAGACTTCAGGTAATCTAGTGGTACTTCTTTTTTGGGGGGAAATTATGATTTTTTAAAAAACTATTTATGTTTATTTTTGTTTAGTTTTTTCTTTTGTCATGTGGGCTGGAAATAATACCAACGTTTTTCTCATTGCAATTTTTTTTTTTTTGTGCAAAACCAGAACACTCTGCTGAAAAACATCTTTCGCCCCAAGGGAAACTGTCTCAGTTCCTGTGCAAATAAATAACAGCACATGCAGTCAAGACAAAACAGCAATTATCCAGGAGAGAGAGAGGAGAGAGAGCCAATGTAGTTCACACACTGATATTTTCATCCTCACCACTGTTCTGTCTTTACATGTTCTCTGCCTCTGTTT
Source organism: Ctenopoma multispine (assembly GCA_034779795.1). Lineage (NCBI taxonomy): Eukaryota > Metazoa > Chordata > Actinopteri > Anabantiformes > Anabantidae > Ctenopoma > Ctenopoma multispine. Next base: position 4,151,109 of record JAUYWH010000027.1, on the reverse strand, counting down.
TTGTGGCACAGTTCGCGGTTGGCTCCTGCTGATAAATGTACATGGATTTACGCACTGAACTTCTCCACGCAGTTTGCTGTGTTTGCATAAATATTGTTTAACACTTTGATGATCATAAGATCTTTATGGACTGATCCCTCAGCGAGAGACTTCTGTTATCCCAAAAAACATAACAGGAGTTCATTTTGAGTTCTGTTGACACTAAAGTCTGAGCTGCAAACTGCAGGATCTGTCCCACTACATAGTGCGGGGTACAAATGCAGGCAGGTTTCTGTATAAATATGAGTTGGTGTATAAACTCAGTCTTAAGCCTGGCTGACAGCACTATTTGATTTTTTAAGATGCCTCGCATGAAAGCCTCTCCACCCTGTTTTAAGTAATAAGAGATTACACGTAATCACCTGGTAATGGCAGGTTGACATTCCACTACTGCAAGTGCTCCTGAGGCACTGTGGGAGATGTTGTTTTTGACCTAAAACCCTCTTAATCCTTTCTCAACATATTAATTGGTTTATTGATCAGAGCAGAAAGAATCTTCACTAACTCAGCAAGGTCTTTGTAAAAAAAAAGAGTCGCTCTGCTTCATCTTTCAGTGAAGGTGTGCGTGGGCATGTGCTCATGTTTGCACAGATGTGTGTCAACTTGCAAGCATGTGGACACGTATTGTACTGTATGTACAAGGTCGTGGGTACTGTAGTTTTAATGCCAAATTGACATTCCAGACTGACAGAGGGTGCTGTAGTATTTTTGACATTGTCCAGGAGGCTGCTGTATATCTGTGTTCATGTGTTAACATTGAGATTCTTGTGTCAGTGTTTAAAATCAAGTATAGCAAGCCTGTGTGACATGTAAAAACTTAACTTCATGCTCTTTTTTTTCATTCAACACTTTCATCTTACTAATCAAAACCTAGTGACTACATTACTGACAATGCAGCTTGAGTGACATTTCTCAAGACAGCTCGTCAGATTTAGCACAACTTGTCTATAGTGTAGTGGTGTATTCACACAACGTTAGCAGTAAGATTACCACTGGCATTAGATCCATGCAGTCACGTTTATTATGAGTTTATTTTTGTTTTTTAAATTATATTATACCAGTTTAAAATAAAATAAAATTATTAAAAATAAAACATACATTTTGCATTTTGCATGACATTGAATGGAGAGGGTCTGCTGCCAGCAGCACCTGTTTTTTCAACATGTTGTGTAATTTTACAGTCACTGCAACAGGTGGGCAAAATATTTAAAAGTCGAATGTAGTGATTTGATTTAAATGGCATATTGCTAGAAAGCCTGTAATAACCCTTCTCTTCCGCTTTGCTAATTCAGAGGTATAGCGGCTTATGATGTGGGAAGATGATGGTTGCTTGCCAGTAAAAATCTGTGTGTGTGTGTAAGTACACAGCCTGTTTTTCAACTCATTTCCCCTCTTCCATCTCTCTGGCTGCTGTATGTGCCCTCAGTGACAACCCTAAAGGAAATAAACACAACTACAGTAAGAGATGGATTAAACCTGCTGCACCCTGTAAGAACCATTACTGAGCTGCTCTCTTCCGTGCCCAGTAATGTTTTTCTGCATGGAAAGCTGAGCTTTCCTCTGTGGTCTTAGTGAGAGTTTGTGATGTGTACTTTTTATACTTGAGCAGTTGTGTAAGCTCTTGCCGGTCCAGGCAGATGTGAAGGATGGGTTTGCTCGCACCACTGCCAAATCACAGTTGTCTTTTGAAGGTCTCTGACCCTGCGATAAATGGCTGTCTGCAGCAAATGTAACTTCTTTTGAATTTGATTACAGTGCAATGCTGCTACTCACACTCTTCAAATATATGTGTATGGAGGAGATGAAATGTTTATGAACCTAAGTGACCTCTGAACACTACATAAAATACAGTGGATAGTTGTTTTAGAAGAATTTTGAATGGTTAGTTAAAAAAAGGAATTTTTTTTCAGAATAAATAATTCTTTCTACATATATAAAGTAAAAATAACTAGAATAAAAATATAATGTAATCAATAAGCACCAACCTTTTTGTTATATGATAACATGTTCACATTAAAACATAGCATTACTGACATGTTTATTCTGTTTTAGCAGTGCTTATTGACAGCCAAGAGCAGCAATGGAGCCCGTTTCCATAGCTATTCAGTAAATATTCAGTAGCCTTTGTGTAATTAACCTGAAAAGTCAAAAAGCAGCATGTCCAATCATTGCTCAGCCTCATCGCTGATTGGCTGGCTGCCTCCTTCATTGTTAAGTGCTTAAACTGAGCAGTAGGCTGTACTGATTTGCTGTTTGGAAAAGATTTAGACCTGTCACACACACACACACACACACACACACACATACACACACACACATACACACACACACACACACACACACACACACACACACACACACA
>JAUYWH010000027.1:4129023-4143027 GCA_034779795.1 Ctenopoma multispine | reverse complement strand
TGAGAAGCAGTGTAAAGCGCTTTGAGTACCAGTCTAGGTAGAAAAGCGCTATATAAGTGCAGACCATTTACCATATAGTGAAGTCTGCAGGTTCAGCTGAAACTTGAGCATGTTAATGGTAGAGAATGTCCACTGTGAAGTTATTAATGAGTTAATAAACCATTTAAAATGCAGTGTTAACAAACAAAATACTTACCCTGATATATGGATCGGGGGTGGATTTGCCCACCGGACATAAATATTGCCAGCAGAGAATACGGCCCCCTTGGTGACCCCTGCTCTAGATAACGTCTTGACGGTCAGTAGGGTGTATATGCTATGATAACATAAGGGACTGTGTCAGCATTGTAGGGGCGGAGAGGTCTGAGAAGGGGCTGCTGTACAATTCACACAGAATCTGAAGATAAAGTTACTCTTGCAGACATGTATATTTTTTTGTAATATACATTTTTATGCATGCTGTCTTTGTATGCTGTATTCTTCTCTTTCTTTCTTGCTTGCTGTTACCTACAGACTGTGGAAAAAAAACAGCAGTCTGTTAAGTTGGAGCTGGTTTTAACCCTCTTATGTGTGGACAGGAGGTTAATCCATGAATGAAACATCACATCATAAGAATATAAACTCACAAAAAGTAACAAGAAACTAATGCTGTTAAAATTAATGTAGTGGAGTTAAAGTACAATATTGTCCTCTGATATATCAAAAGTAAAAGTAGCATGAAAAGGAAATATTTCAGTAAAATACAAGTACGTTCACTACTTGAGTAAGTGTACTTAGTTACTTACAACCTCTGGACTGTTTCATCACAAAATTAGGTTTTTGGACAACTAACACTTTCTTCCTTCTTGGAGTTTTTGGGTGTCTGGACGATGTCAGTGTTACGCAGTAGGGTCAACACTCCCTGTGCTGACAGCACGAGGCCTTGTCTGATAACACAAGCCTGCTGCTTGCCTGGACGATCCCATGTTTCTCCCCTGACACCTGCTGCAACTCTTACCCTGGGACAGTATCACAGGCCTTACAGAGATATTATCTGACCAACATTTCCTGCTATAAATGTAAATATGTGGACTTAAATGGACCTACCTGAGCTCTGCTGCTGAAAGCTGATTTATGGTCTGTCAGTGTGACTTTGGAACTGGATCTTTCAAAATAAAAAACACATACAGTATTAAAATTACTATCTACAGTTCACTCTCACAGCAATGCTAAGAGTAACTCCCTGAATCTGAATCATTTGTCGTTATCTGTCCGACAGAGGACTCATATTTCAGAGTTTCCTTCTCGGGTTTTCATTATCAGTGCTTCATCTTGAAAGACTCCCTGTCAAAAGCCTTGATTTCATCCATGACTGAGTTTGTCAGCTTGTAGTAAAAAAGACAGATTAATCTACTGTTTGTTTAGCGTGCTAGGACAATTTGTCAGCACAGAGGGATATTGGATCCTTTCTGCTGTACATACCAGTAATGTCACACTGAAGCTTACTTGTCAGGTGCCTTTGTGTCCTGTTTCATTCATTTAGAGTGAAGCTAGAAGAAATTGCAACACCTTGCTTAGCAACATTATGCAAAGACAAACAGGTCAAAGGCCAAATGGCACCAAAAGTGATGACAGTATTAATGAAGAAATCATACACCATTGTTTATATCATCTTTAGTTGGTCTATTAGCAGTATAGTGTTTAAGTTATTTAAAAGCCCACTACATATAAACTTCTTTCCATTAATCTGACGTCAGCTCCATGTCTTTCACTTTTATGTAAAACAACAACAGTCTTACTAAGCTAAACTCAGTATCGTTTACATGTCACTTTCAACACAGCACAGGTTGGAACTGCAGTCACTTTAACAGATAGGAATGTGCATCATTACATCATATTGACGTAGGATATTTCCACACACACACACACACAACTTTATTAGGTTAATAGAATGCACTCCAGTACCACTATGACCTCAATAATAAACATTAGTAGAGTTATATTTTTTCTGACAAAGAAAAACTGAGAAATAATAATAATAATAATAATGATAATGATGTAAAAGTAGAATTCATGGTGCGGTTGCTGTGTTGGATTGCATTAGATAACAGAGATGTACCTAATGAAGTGGCCAGTAAGTGTATAGTAAGCCAAGGATGACAGTCTAGGAAGTGACACTTTAAAGGCTGCAGTCTAATCCCAGACGTAACTCTGGCCTTATTCATTAAACGTCACAGTATGTGCTGTACATATCATTGCTGTCACACAATCATTGAGGTGGCTGAATGAAGCCATGAAGCTCCTATATTAGAACAATAGCTCATATTGATGAAGTCAGCAATGTTACATCTACCATGCTTGAAAATGACTTAAAAGAGGCTACTGAGTTGCATGATTAAAAGTGGAATATGTATATCTTATTTTAGGAGTTTGACCCATTCTAGCTGTCCCTCAGCTTTTCTGGTTGTTATTGGTTATACCTCTTAAAGCACTTTCTTCCAATAATCACAAATTCAACGATTTCCCCACTTAAAAAAATGATTTGAATTGTTTAGGGAATATTTAGCAAAAAACTTTTTGGTTGGTTTGAAACCAGAGCTGGGACATGATCGAGCCATGAAACCGAGAGGTAACTATGGGCGCCCTGTAAAGTGGTATGGTATAATTCAGTATTTTATAAGTGCAGTTGTAGCACCTGTGGAAATAACCAACAGCAGCACGGTTGCTACTACAGCTAATTGTTTACCTTAAAGCCAGCGTATGTGCACATTAGAATTTGGTTATGCACATGCTCTGTTTATGACAACAAGTTTATGCTGATGTGAAACTTAAAAACAGTAACATGGAAACCTCTGCGTCTGTCAGGCTTTTCTCTTCCATTGCAAAAGGTTTTACATACAATTTGGTGGCAAACAGTAAGTTTGCTCACATCACCGCAATGATTACTTTTTTCCTCTGTTAGAATTAACCCACTGCTGCTCCGTCCAGGGTGTGGTGCATAACTGGCTTCTTAAAGACAACGCGGACACTCGACCTGAGCGCATTCCAGTAAACGCTTTAGCTAGATTTCAACCAAAATATGGCCTGCTACATACATATAAATACTGCCAGCTACATGTGCTGAGCTTCTCCCTTAAAGAAAAAACTCATGGTTTAAAGAACCAGACCTCGGCTGCCAACATTAACACAGAGCTACACCACGTTCCCTAACATTAGCCAAGCACCAGCCCTCCTCACTCCTGTGCGTTGGCCTGTCAGAGAGCAAAAAGCTCAGGGTGCTGTCACTTTGAATGACTCCATGAATAGGACTGGGCCTTTCAGAGCACACTATTTGGCTGTAAGCTGTTTTGACATGAGCCCTAATACCTCTCTTGCACTTGGCCAAAGGGTTTGGGTTCAGAGCTCTGTTCATGAGGAGGGAAACTGTAGGGTTTGGCAGCTCACAGCCTGCAGAGACTAGAGTGGTGCTTTTCTGCCTGGCTGAGAGGGAATGGCTGTGACATGTGGCTCACACAGGACTGGGAGGATGTCAGTCACTGCTGCTCATCTCCCATTTCTCCCCCAACCATCTGTCTGTCTTGTTTGTCCGTCACTCAATTTGTCTGGTATCTGACTAACACTAGTGATCTGTGTAACATAGACTCATGTTATACTGTCTGCTGGTTGCCTTTTTAATAGAAATGAAAATGAAATTGGTATAAATATAATATGACAGAAACATAGACCTATGTTGAACTCTAGCGCATTAGTGTGAAATAGTGACATTTCTCTCAGCCAATACCAATGTTATTGAAGTAAGCCTCAGCTTGTTTTACTGACACTACTTCAGTTTTAAAGCTTTTATTCTACCTGAAAGTATAAATGTGTATCTGAACATAAATACGTGCTGCTTTAGATGTTGTTCTTCTGTCAAAATGACGTAGTTAAGGTTAAGTTGACTGGCAACTAAATTGCATGACTTTTTCCTGCTGTCTAAAATGTGGATAAACACATCCTCCAGATAGCATGCACTCAATATAGCAGTCATAAAGTCATAAACAGCAGAGTGTCGGTGAGGTAAAGAGGCTGACTAAAAATCTGAGATGTAGTACAGAAGAAAAACCCATCTATTGTACTCACAGTATTAGTAAAAGTAATAATAGTATGCATGATGTGAAATTAATACTTATGAGCTAAATTCAAATGCAGAACCAACTTTACTACTTTACTTTTCTATTTGATCCCAACATTATCCATAGCCATTTCATCCAAATCTAAAAAATCTAGATAAAAACATATTTAATTTAATGACAGTCTGACATTTTATGACTTTAATGCTGATGTGAAACACTACGAATCAGTGTAAAAATCTGTCATTGCTGGAGCAACTACGTGTTAACAATGAATGTAGAGTGTATCAAACTGTAAAATCTTGCGCGCATCAAATTAATCTTGATCATAAAGGAATAGGGGCACATGGCTAAATCCTCAGCATTGATAGTGACAGTGGACTCACTACAGGAAGCTAAGGTAACATAAACACAGGCGAGCAGTGTGTGCAGATAAGGCTGATTTGATCCACTGTATGCACTGCAGACCAAAAGCCCTCTGATGCTGTCTGTGTGTTGTCTTACAAGAGACCACAATAAGGCCACTGCAGTCGGCTACCACAGTGAGTTATTCTCTCTGTCAAACGTGTTTCTGTTGACTTGCTAGTTTGTTTATCTGTGGCTTTTCCTTTTTGGAATTTGAGATGTGATCCTACCCTTACAGTAAACTCTGCAACAAAGTGAGAAAGTGTTCAAGTTTCCTCTGTTTGACTTTTTATGTGGCTATCACACGTAAAGATCATAAAATGAAAAGCTCCTGTTACAGACAGGTATGAAAGTTAAGTTAGGATTTCACTCTGTTAGACATTTTAATTCTGATCTTAGGAATAAGTGTGTAAAAGTGACTGTAAGACTGGTTCATTTGTATGTACATGTGGCAGATGTGTTGTGTTAATATGATTTTTAACTAATCCTGCCGAGATAGTGCACAAAAAACTGTTACTGAAAAGCCTTGTGTGCACGTGCCCAGAGCGACTGTGTAGGAGCAGGCTGATGATTCGAAACAGTCCACCTTTCATATTATTTAGTCCCAAACTGAGCTGTGCTGACTCACTGCTTTAAACTCAAACAGAATGATCAGCCAAACATTTCCCTGCCTTTCCGAGAAAGCAGAAAATGATCTCGTTCCAGGAGATCAGAAGCCTCAGCTATGCATTACTGCCATCTAATGGTCAGCGAGCTATGCAGCATTGACTTTAAAAGCTCCCACCTCTGTAAAGTCTGAACTTAATCAGCTGTTACATAAGCTGTAGTTTTCTGAATACTTCAAACTATCATTTTGTTTTTTTACATGTCCACATTTTCATAGATACATAGCTGCATAGCTACAAAATGTTTGATGCTTAGAAAGAAATCATGAAATAGTTTCAGCCTATGCTCCACACAGTGCAGCAGAGGTGGTCTCTTATTGAGGCTCTTTTCTTTCATAAGTGCATGTGTGTACTCCTAATCTTTTTTTCTACTAAGACACCTGCCCAGTCATGGTTTTGCAACAATTAAAATCAAGAGCTGATTCAACCTTATCTGATCGGCCCCTCCCACCTTTTTTGTATCCACAGCTTAAAGCTCTTAAGTGCTTTTGTGGCTTAATTACATGTATCAGACATCAAATAATGACTGCAGCTGGCTCGTGGCCGTGTGTACAATGTAATAACTCATAAATATTGCATTATCACAAAAGCAAAAGCACAAAGGGGATGGCAAAGAGTATCTGTTTCACATCCACTGGTCAAATAATGTAAGGAAATACTGGGTGATTGGCTGTGGGGAGATAAACACACACTTAAAAGCAGCTTGTTGATACACTGTATCCGCTGTCAGAACAATTCACCTGCCGCCATCTCTCAGCGCCGCCATTCACGGCCTCGCCATTTCTTTTCTGCCAGTGCAAATTGACATGTCATCACTTGACTATATTGATCAAACCTCAGGTGCAAAGTGGAAGCCCTCGCTGGACACCTTACCTACCTCTTTTTTTCAAGCATTTGAAAGCCTCTCCGTTTTCTTCACTGATGTGAGGCTGCCGCTTTGGAGTTCTGTGTCGGTAAACACGAGGCTGAAAGCTGCCGCAAGCTCCTTTAGAAAACACTACAAAACATGCTTTAACTGTAGCTAGCTGGCTTTCAGTGCCATACAAACACAGAGCTAATGTGATCCCAGCTCACCCTGGTGCCCATGGTGGTCACACTAGTGTTGTCTGCTGACAGCTCCTGTTAAGACTCTATTGTGTGGACATGGCCGAGGAAGACAAGAGGGGAGGTAGTTAAAAGCACAAAGGGGACACGGGTACACACTCCTTTCTTTCTCTCTCTCATCACAGCTGCCTTTTCTTCTAGCTGCTGCTGTGTCGATCATCCTGGATGAATGGGGATCCCCAGGCCTCTCCTCGGCTTCTGAGGATGGAAGTTAGTCAAGAGTATGGAGAGGGAAGGGGTGGGGGTGACTCACCAAACTCCTGGACTGCCAAAGACAGGTGCAGTCGAAGATATGAGAGACTCATAATGGTGCTGACAGATAAGGTGCTCTCAGAGACTTTGGACAGAGCTCAATGGCTTCCTTAGCCGTTTCGGTCTCACTCTACCTCTGGCCATTTGTCTCAGGCTAACTGCTGGAGCAAAGGTGCTGTTGTGCCTTGTCACTGTGCACACGTTCAAAGCAAAGGAAAGAAAAATAACCATGTAGTGAGGATGTATCTGTTTCCTTCATAGTGTGATTCCCCTAAGTCTGACTACGCTTGGACAAAAACATTCCACTTTCATAGGACGAGCTTTTGTCTTTACAAGACTTCGATAACAACAATTTGGAAACAAAGGTTTTTCTTAATACATATAAATAAATGCTGGTTATGTGGCAGAGATTTTTCACTAATGGGTTTTTTGAAAAGTTTAATTTAGTTTCCATGAAATAAATCAAAGTTATACTCTTTGACATAAGGATCATCAGTTGTTATGACTAAGAACTACTTTGTATAATGGAACAATTTAAAGTGAAATGTCAGAATAAATAAGGCCCTTAACTTAATGCGCAAAGTAAGTGATTGGTAAGAACAAACAAACAGAACATTTGCATTTGTGGTGGAACTTTCTGAATTCTTGCTCCAAACACAGGATTGATGCTGCAGCCAACATCTGTACAGTTGTTTTGTGTGAAGAAACAAAGACTGGCCAAACAATCCCGTGGTGGAATCCGCTTTGATCACATCTCTATAATCCTAAACTAAAGATTTCTTTATTCACTAGAACATGTCTCTTCCTTTATATACCCAGTGTGATTGGTATGTTTGTCAGGTCTAAGTCAAGTCATCTTACAATGTCCAGTTATCACTTTTATTCATGTGTGTAATTAGTTGTGTCCACTGCTGTGGTCAATCAGTCCTGTGTTACCTGGAATCGCACAGTCCACTGCAAAGCGGTGCAGCTCGATTCCTCTTGTCTGTCTATTCTTCTATAAAACATAAGTACTGCCCAAGGTAGTGTGACATGTGACATTTACTGTACACTTGTAACAAATTAAAGTAATGGACGTTTGTGGAAGTAGAAGTTTAAAATTTCCTGTGGGTATAACGTACAGATTACAGAGCACAGGAGTAAAGACTAAAACCTTAATCTTTTGTACCAAATTGTCTACCGACATTTGTCACGTCCTGTTTTGAGAGACTTAATCAGACTTTCTATATTAAAAAATGCTAAAGGTCACTGAGGTCACAGAGACAAAGGCCTTTATGAGAGGGGTGGAAGCCCTCTGTGCCAGGGATGACAGATGCCGAGACATGATTGGCCTGTTCCTGCATGGATGGGATTCGCTGTCAACAGGTCCCAATTAGTCCAATCAGAGTGGAAGGAAACGGCACAGAAAGGACACTTTGTTAGTGCCACTGTTTGTGAAGCTGGAGGCAAAAACAAAACACAATCCACCAGCTTGTACCAAACTCTATGGGGGCAAATTATCTTGGATTTAGGCTTGTTGTAGCATTGTTTTGTTGACACATGCTGCAGTACGAGGGCTACATTGTGACAGCCTTTAATGTTGCTGTTGATGTAAATATTGCCTTCTGCCGCTGCTTTTGTGTTTCTGAATAGTATTCAATGACCAGAGCTACTTCCTGGCACAAATGTGTCATCGAGGGCCTTTCAGATTGCGCGCAAACACAGCCACAGTCTGAGCAGCAGACTGCTGTTCACATGAAACCGCATTCATGTGAGGAAAAAGAAGACCGCACGCCCCAGAAAACGGATGCTGAGTCACATTTGGAAAATTAAACCATCGGCTGAAATTGTGAGAAAGGTTCGTGGAAAACAGCATCAAATGCACCAGACACACTGAAGCTTAAAACAAATACTAGACACAGTCTTACTGCAAAAAAGCGTAGACACAGTGTTGATTATTTTCCTCGCTATTAAATGAAGAAATTATCAAATAAAACATTGCGATGTGATAACACGGGTGAAGACATACAACCATTTGAACTTAAACAATGCACCGATCTCTTTCATACTGAACACTAGACAAATAACAGAATGTGTATTCACATTATTATCACTGACAACAGGGGATCTTGACCTAAGTAATTCATGAGCCAGGGTTTAGTGAGTGGTGGGATATTGACCCCTGACCTGAGGAAGTAATTTAGACTGTGAAGCACTGAAGGTCTGATTCATGGTCAGAATATCAGAGGAGTCTTCATACGAGGGACGGCAGAGGTGAGGACGGACAGGTAATTGTGGAGGTGGAGCAGGGATGTCTTCTTTCTTTGGAACTGCTACTCCCTTATATCTTACATGCAGACTGTCTCAGGATCAGTGCATGATGGTGAAATTGCATACCAAAGGAAAGATTGTTACTTGTCAAACAACTTGCCCATTAATACCTGTCATCACTCACTACCATCTCTGGATTTAATTCAGTATTCTTTAGTTTCAAACAATGGACACTTTTTAAAGTCTAGCAGTCCATAAAATACAATTGAGCACTGCAACGAATGTAATGAAACAAAACTAAACAGGAAAATAATTCAGTCTGACCATAGTATCACCAGATTTATTCACATTATCATTCTGGCATCTACACAGAAAGAAATGTGCTTCATCTGAAATCCTCTCCATCAGGTTTTGGTTTGTAATTCTTGGTGTAGACACACAGGGACTGGTGTGGATATAGTTTAGAGGATCTGTATCATTTTGTGCAGCATATTATTTTGGGGCTGATGGGCCCTTTAAAAAATGCTTTGACTAATATTATGACAGGCGTCCTATTGGAGCGTATTGTTGTGAATGGCCAGAGGAGCAAACGAATGCCAGCCTCCCATGGCCTGATCCTGGATTCCCCAGATATGGTTTTTCCACTGTACAAGTGTACCGTGACACATGCTGACGATCACAGTGTGGCATTTTTTTCCATACCGCTTTGCAGTTTGGTTTGGTTAAAGTAAGAATTGAAAACATTTATAAATTTTTTTAACCAATTCCATTAACTATCTCATACGATCATGTTCCTGTTTAATACTGACTTTATCTTTGCTTTTATGATAACTCAGTTTCTGTTAAGACGTCCTGGAAGATTTGCCTAGAAAAAGATTATATGTTTCCAGCAGCTGCAGCAGGATTGTGATGGCACAGAAGAAGGCCCGATTAACAGAATTCCTTATGACAGGCCAATAATGGAGAAAGTTGACACCAAACTGATCATACTGACAATGATCTCTGCAAAAACACCACAGGAGATTATTTAGCACTAGATAAGTAGAGTCCACTCTACTGTATGCTATAACATAGGCCTGCTAGTACACAAACACAGTCTTTCACAGCTTAACATGCACCTCTGCTAAAAAATTGGGCTTATTGTTGTTACTTCAGTCAGTTGGTTGAGCTTCAGCGTGCAGACACTTAAAACACTAGACTTGAATTTGTTTGAGTACTGCCTAGTACTGTATGATAATAGTATATTTCCTTTAGTGCTTGAACACAAACTCTTTTTTTTAAAGCTCATATACTCACTGATATGTTCCATTGTGTGACCACATCATAAGGACACGCACATGCCAGTTTGGTACATAACCATATATTTACTATATGTCATAATAGTGTGTTAGTTATAGTTCTATAGTTATTAATATAGAAAATGAGCTATATTGTCTACCAGATGATCTGTTATCTGATCTACAGTGTCTTATTGTATAAAGCACATTACATTTGTATTTTTTGAAGTTACTAGTCAGCTGGATACAAATTCCTTGTAAGCTTGTGAGCATGCATGCATGGCCAATAAATCTAATTTAATGATCAATGAATCTAATCAAACAGAACTTTTTAAAATGATTTAATGAATCACAGCTACATTGTGTATTTTGAGCAATACCTGCAGTATTTCCTTCAGTGGTCAAATCAAATAGCTGATTGCTTAACTCAGACATCTTGAGGTTTCCTTTTCCTAAACATTGTGAAGGCAAGAAAGACTGAAAAGTGAAGTGCAAGAATAACTTCTCTCTTTGATGGACTACTTTGAGACTCATGAGTCTGTCCCTAAAGTGGCATACAGCCTGAGAGAAAGAGTAGACATTGTTATGAAGTGCCAGTCATTGTGCTATTTCATTGTAAGGGGATACACTAAGCTCTGAGGTTATTTTAAGGTTCACAGTCACATCTAAGGGCCTCAAGGATCTCTGTTTTTTCTTTTGGTACGTCTGAAGGACGACACTGAAGAATCTTTTTAAGATCAAAGCCTGGAGATCAAACACACTGCATCCATAAGAGAAAAAGCACAGTCATATGGATCTCAATAACTGTCTGTCCCTAACACCAGCAGACCCAGAGAGATGTGGCTGAGTGCTAAAGGTAACCAGCTCAACAGGTACTGCACGGACTGCAGTATGGGGATGGTGCTTTTTGTTCCCATGGTGATTAATCTGCAGCTTCGTGGCGGCAAATGACGCACAGATCAGGCCTGTTCCAGAATCTGAAGTCCAGAACAGGGCCAGACGAGGAACAGGTCTGTGGAGTCCAGAGATGCTGCCAAAGGATAAAAAGGACTGTGGGACAGGGGTATTAATTATCAGCGGGCTTCATCTCAGGGCACTGAGGGTCAGCTCCATAAAGATTTTTTTTCTCCCTTTTTCCAAAACATTAACCCCAAGGCATCTTTTGTTATGGGCCGAACACACAGTCTTACACAACCAGGCAGAAATGTTTAAGAGCCCTCTGAGATTTCCCCTTAAGGCAGTATTCTGAGAAAGCAGGGGGCTATATGTCATTTTATATGGAGTTTAAAAGTGACTCCTCTATCATTAGCATCTTAGACTTTGAGAAATGTCTGACCAGTCATTTTGAACATTTTGGTGGTTCACTGGGCCAAAGAACCTTATGCGCTCTCACTACATTTCAATGTAGACCGATGTTCACCGATGCAGCACAGCCAGCGACCAGTTCAGTCAGGGGAATAACTCTGAGAGAACTCTATTCTCTCAAAATAACGGGCAGAAGCATGATGCTGGTTTGAAGTATATAAAACTAATGCTTTCTAAAGTGAGTAAATATACTTTACAAAATATTGAACTATTAACTACTGAGAAAATGAAAAACTCATTTTATAACTAAACCTATTTAAGGGCCATTTTACATTGTGTGTTTTAAGAAAAGCCATAATATCTACCTTTAATGTTGTCTTGGGAGACTGTCCTCATGTAAAATATAATTTTGTAGATTGTTTGAAGAAGCTCAACCAACTTTCCTACAGTTTGAGCTCAGAATCATTTGTTGCCATTACTGTAACGTAACATGAAGCACAACACACTCGCTCAGCTCCAGGCTGTGACACAGAAAAAAAAACAAATTTTGTGCTAAACATCTGTCCACATTACCCAAACTCCCAGCTGCTGTCAGTCAGCTACACTCTCTATTATTATTACTGGATATGATACAATAGCACCATCATACTATTGTTCAAGATTTAAGATTCAAGATGTCGTAGACTACTTCAGTTTTACAATACATACTTTGTTTTATTTTGGAGTTTTTATTTCAGCTTCTCAGACTTTTGCACTTTCTGTAGTTTTCTCCCTTCAACCCACGCCATTTTTGCTCTATTTCTTGATTTTGCAAATCACTCCACAGTGTACTTAGTGTGACAGTAATAATCATCTATCAGAAACACAGTGGACTGTATGTAAATATATAGATATAATAATGGATATGATTTATAAAGGTATACTTTGAAGTCCAACTTAGTAGAACAAGACTGTAGAAAGATGCTTCACAGGTGTGACTGGGGTTAAAGGACTTTACTGGTTGACTTGAGCAAACATGTGGAATTTGAATTTGCTACCATCACGCAACAGCCTAACATCTCTTACCTCTGTCTCCCTCCTCCACTGGAGGTGTCTTTACAGGTGGAGGAAGTGAAAATGGCTCTATCCTGAAGCTACATTCCTCCTGCTGGTCTGACTGACAGATCTGTTGCAAAAGAGACCTTTGATGCTAAAATTGATGCACTAACTAGTTTCTTCCGTTTTAACATTCAGCAGAGGACCAAACACAACAGCCTGCCAGTCAAACTTAATTTAGTGGAAGAGTCTATCTGGCCTGAAGCACGGCAAGCTCCCAGTGCTCAGCATACCTGTTCAGCACTGATAGAAATAAAGTGAATGTCTGAGGGCTGAATGGTCCTGACAGAGCTATGAAACAGCAGGGAGGTACAGTCACACACAGTAAACACAGCCCATGTTTGTGCAAGTGTGTTTGTGAGCTGTTGAGTGTCTACTGCAGTGAGCAACACCTTTCCAGTCTTAATAAGTCCCAGCGTGCCGTTAAACCAGCTACTCTTCTGTTATTCTTCCAGCAGCGCTCAGTCTACACTCACAGGACTTCCATTTACTAGCCAGCAGGACTCAGCATGCCAACACTACATAATAAGTCAATACAACAAACACAAATACATGCACATGAGCTCCCACAAATGTATATAAACATGCATAGAGTTTGCAGACTTATGGGACGACCATTGATGAAGAGTATGGTTAGATTCTAAAATGTTTTAATTTAATGCTGCGAGTACAAGTGTAGTGTGGTGTTTCTCTTACGATGATACATTGTGGAAAACATCACGTACAATATCAAACTTTATGAGAGAAATGTAAAGTAAAAAAAATGTATGTGCATGTTTGAAAAGTTAAAAATTATTTTAACTTCAAATAATGTCTCACATGGGACTTCACAAAATAATTTAGAGAACCAGTGCAGACACGATTAGTTACATGCTAACTCTAAATATCTAATAACGACTAAAATAAATACTATGCAGTATTGGCGCACAGAACATACACACACACACACACACACACACACACACACACACACACACACACACGTGCATTAAAGTCAACTGTAACTTCCCTGCATATTAACCTCTTATTCAAACAATTCTGCTATTAAGTCTCAGCCGTATTCTGCATTTCAATGAGCCTCTTGAGTGCTGTAGATTGTAATTTATGGCCAAACAAAAAGCATTGAGACAAGGACTTATGGCCTGTGAATTGTTTGTGTTAGCTTCCCTATAAAAAAGGCATAACCTTGTCAGTTACAGCAGTGTCCAGACTAAAAAGTGAGCTAGGGTGAGAGTGTTTATATGAGTGTACATGAGTGTAGTACATGGAAAATCAGCTGCTGTCCAGATGACCTTTTAGCGCACCACTTGCCACATCTCTGACCTGCTGTCAGACAAATGCAAATCTATGAAATGGTGAACTGCTTTATGAAATAGAGAAATAAGAATAAGAGAAATACCACATAACCTCATAAAAATATGGTGCTATTACGGGGCCATTAGGTTTGTCAATTTGAAAAACAAAGTAATGCTGTGTTCACAGACACGCAGAAATGTAGAAAATGTGACTGTCTAACTGTACCAAAAGACATTATTAATTGGTTTTGAGCTGTTGTTGGTGTAA
>JAUYWH010000027.1:4103583-4128923 GCA_034779795.1 Ctenopoma multispine | reverse complement strand
CATTTACAATTTTGTTTTTCAGTTACAGTTTTGTTTTTCAAATTGACAAACCTAATGGCCCCGTAATAGCACCATATAAAAAGGCCACAGTAGTAGCTATGAGCATTTATCTGTCAAAATTCAAACTACATTAATGCTCAAACCTTTACAGTGTAGACTCTGGAAGTCTGTTAACGTGTCCTATACTTTGATGGCAGAATATAAAACCCACAATGAAAGTAGCTATACTGAAGGTCACTTCCCCACTGTGGCCACCCACACTAACTATAATATATATATATACATATATATATATATATATATATATATGCAGTCCAAGCTGTAGATAAAAGCACTCATCAAATGACGTTACAGAAAATGTAATGAGCAAGACACCTTCTCCTGTGTTAACATAAACAATACGAGACATTAGCTGTCTTTCATACAGTACATGCTCTAATGGAAATGGTATTCTCATCAAACCAACCAGCACAATTCAATTTACGGATTTGCTGCAAAATCTGTAATCGCTGCTAACTCTGAGGTAATTCAACGCCTCCCAAGAAATATGGTTGATGACTTACCACCATGTGTTTAAGATTGTTTCCCAGGCTGTTTTTAGACATGTTATGGTTGTGGGCATCAGTCATAATGCCAAGGTCATGGCTTCTAGATGGCTTTTCCACTATTAGACCTCATTATAGCTCATTAGGCCTCAGCTGCTTGTCTCCTCACCCCTCATAACACGCTCTCACACACATTTATACACATATAAGCCTTGCTCAGGACGAACAGATGGACAGTCGCACATGCACACATATACAATACACAAACACAAACAGTCCCTCCGCCATCTCATCAAACACACCCCTACCATGCCAAATGGCAAATAGCAGTGGCTGAGTGTTCCTAGAAACTGGTGTTTGGTAAACAGAGAAGGCTGGGAGTTAAGGAGTGGAGTGGGAGAGTGCAGCAGGTGGTCTGGTTTCAGGTCCCACTGGGTGCATTCCCTTGCTCTAAACCACAGGCCAAGGTAGCACGGCTGTCTGGAAAACAAGTTCATCAACAGCTCCTGGACGGGGAGTGGGTGTGTGTGGTGGGGTGCTCACTGAGAGCTGCTGTGGGCCAAAGAACAGTCACAGACCAGTCAGGCTTTTTCTGTCCCGCCTCTTCTCAAGCAGCACAGTCCTCCATCAGAGTTGACCCCTCTCTGGATGAGGATCTGATTTCTGCCATTAAAAACACAATGTGAGCTTCATCAGCTTCCCACAGATGTTTAGTAAGGATGTAGGGAAAAAAGTGATGGAGGTTTATGGAAAAGCTCATACATCCTCAGATGTATGTAACTAAAGTTCTGTGAACTGTGGCTCCTAAATAACTGATTAAATCAGGATTACACGCACAGTTAGGATCTGGAATGATTGAGTTGACCTAGGTGAAAAACAAAAGCAGTCTGATGGTTGCACAGATTTGGTTGAGCAACCCTTTTTTGGAACAGACAACCCAAAACAGTTTTAAATTGATTACCTAAACAGGATTTCATAATTCACAATCCTGATTAACATATTATCTGTTCTTACCATATTCTTGCACACATTTTTCTTCTGCAGTGAATCAGCCAGGAATGAGATGCTGAGAGAGAGAGGAGAGGACACAGCAGGAGAGAGACTTAAAGTGGAGGAAAAGCTGTTACAGTCAGTTAAACTTCAAAATGATAACAGCAGGAGATAATGCAACAGTAGCTGTCTTCAGGAATAAGGAGGCCAGGAGGGAATAACTCTGCATTTAGAAAACATCTAAATGACACCATCTTAGACACAAACGTTAGACACACAGAATACAGTAACTTTAGGTGTTGATCAACAATTCGTACTCACTTGTCATATTTTTGAATTACGTACTGGACACATTCTAATAATAATATATTTGAACTTGGCCAGGTAATGCTGTGACTAGAAGGATGTGTCAACATCTTTTGAACAGATTGCCATGAAATTTAGTACCAACACTTATGACCCCATATAATAAATCCAACTTTTCTAATCTTGGGGCATAAAGTCAGGGCCGGTCCTGGGTCAAAATTAAATTTTTTCCACTACTTTATTTGTATGACAAGTAACCAACAAACTACTGAGATTTTCACCAGGCCTAGCTGTGCTTTTGGACAATGACTAGTTCAACTACACCTCCTGAAAAAGTTCCTGTGCAGATAGCCTTTAATGTGATTATGTTTTTACAATAATATTAAGTCTCTAAACTCTCAGTCGTCAAACCAGGTGAAGTAATCTGGAAGTTGAATCATGGCAACTGGGATTCTTCCTCGCTGGTTTCTTCACTATATAGCCTACATACAATACTCCTTCCTCTCAAACCATCTTGTTTTATGCCCAAAATGTGTAGAATATTGTGATTGTATTCTCACAATGCTCTGATGCAACACATTTGAATGATTTGTTAGAATAGAATATGTAATCCAGTCAAATTTACGGTCCTCACAAAAATATAACTGAGTGCAGTTTAGTTGTATAGAAACATCATTTTTAGGAGACGAGGTTAATCAGTCTGATGAGTTGGGTTGTGAGGGGATCTGCTCTATGGAGTGAAAGTAGTGAGGAAAAAAAAGAAAGGCACAGCTCAAGATGCTGCAGAAAAGTGTTTAAATCCCACAGGGAACATATGGGATCCAAAATGCCTACACTGTGAACATACTGACAGGCTGCCTTCACCGCCTGCTTCTCCAGCACCTGCAATGGTTTTACAGATGCTGCTTACCTAATCCTACTGAGATACTGCTTCAAAGTCTACATCTCACCAAGAGTGACTTCTTATGGTGTCGTTAGTTCAGCAAAGCAAACCTGACTCACAGTGGAAAAACATTTTGGATGAAATCAAAGTTATATTCTATATACTTCATTCTAATTCACCTCAGCTGATTTTGCAGATAATGAGGCAATTTGTCAGCGTATTAGTCCATAGCTGATCTGTCTTTTCATTGACAGGGAAGCTATTGTTTCCCGTTTCCTGAAGGGACATGCTTTATGCTTAAGAACATGTGCTGAGAAACCAAACCTGTAGGTTCAGGTTCAGCCACAGTAATCTCATCCTCTCTTTTTTGTGGTCAGCATAGCATAGCAGTAGCAGGAGGCTTATTGTGTAACAAAGCTGGGTGGATATGTATTATTTTTTCTGTGTGCATGTACATAGAGGTATAGATTGATATCACCTACTTACATCCCCAGTATTGTACATCGCTGTTCCATCTCCCCACTTGTCAGTGTGGAGTATCAGATATGGGTCTGGACTATTTATGAGGTTACAATGGTTCTGTCAGGGTGGCTGAGATTAATGAAGCCTGTGTCTGTGGCTGCGAGGCTTTGATGGGTCACCTCCACTGCTACACATGTTCCCTGAGCCTGATGCTGTACCTGAGGCTACACAAAGGCAGTCCTGCACTGCATGGCCATAACTCATGTCACAGGGGTCCCTAAGATTTGATCTTCTTCATGACTTTAGCACAGGTTGTCAATTACATATAATGAAATGATTATGTAGGTTAAAATGAGTGCAATGATCAACAGTACTTCACTTTGTCTGCTAGGCTATGGTAACAATTGCTGCTCCTACCACCAACCTAATACTTCAAAAGATTAGGAAAGAAGAGAAAAGGCAATATGCAGCCCCCGTTGATATTAGAGAGCAGCATGTAGCACAGGTAACAAATATCTATGGTACACTGACAGTGGAAACTATTTGTTGACATCGTATCAGGTGAGGTTTACAGCTGAGTTTGTACTACTGGAACGTGTTGCTTATATCTCTCCTCTCTACACGCTCGTACCGTCTGAGCGACTGCTCTGACTGAACCTAGCATCAGGAAGCTACCGGTACACTACCATCTGATAGCCCTAGTGCCCCTACTATTAATCACGGACACTGTGCTTAGGGGACGACCACACAATGGCAGACATGCCATGAACTTTCCTACTTCTCTGTGAGTTTGCCTCCAGGTGGTCATATCAGATTTTGTTAGTCCCATGGGATACACAGTGGTTCATTTTAGCCACCAATGTCAGTGTCAGCTCATGAGATGAATGATGGCAAATTTAGGAAGGAATGGATCACCTGCCCGTTTGCACAAGACCCTGGTCTTGTACTTTACACTCTGGGGATTATGTAAAGTTCAGCAGGAGACAGAACTCTACATTGATATTGATGTAATTCTATGAAGGCTACCAATCACTTAAATCACCAGGCCAACATTAGTTTTTAATGTCTGTTAGACATTAACTTTGTTGTTTTATAATGTCTAAACTTACTAAACCAAACCTACTAGAGAAGCAGTCAACTTATACAACTTAATGTTGTCATGATACTCTGTCTAACTCTGTCTGAGGATAGTGGGTATATTATGAAACCCATTAACAACATGAGAAACAAATGCAGAACTGATTCACTCATAATAATATACATTACGTTGCATATACTATGTATTGTGGGAGTACTCTTACTGTTTACTCTCACCAGTCTCATCAGCATCACTTCGAGAAATAGCAGGCAGTTGTTTTCAATTTGATAAAAAAGCTCAGATAAGCCTGCTGTATGCTAACTGCCCAGCTCTATACAATAGCACAGAGAAAATGTTAGTGAAAAATTTATTAAATGTATTATTAAAATCTGTTAGAATTTCAAACTATTTTTCTCAAATTTGTTCTAACTCTTCATTTCTTCTAAACATTCAATAGAAAGAGGTGACGTCGATTAAAGCTTCATCCTTATGCTTTATTCTGTTGTTAATATTTGACTGACGATTGTATGATGTCAGACTGTGGCATGTTTGGTGACAAGAACAGATAATACACCAACATCTCCCCATCACACTAGGTGTCACTGATATTTCTTATCTTTTGAAGCGTGTGTTGAAACGATCTTGTATACCTCCAACCTTACAGCACAATCTAACACTTTTGAAGCTAGTAATGGTTTTATTAAAATGAAACCTCACAACTTTCTGTTCTGCTACAGTTAAAGTTAGATGCAGTTGATCTATGACAGAAGTGATACGCCACCTCACTGTAGATGAGTGTGTGTTCGCTCAACCCACGTGTTAAGTGCAAGTGTTTGAGTGTGTGTATGTGTGCAGCAGTCAGTGGGTGTGAGATGGCTATCTTGGGCCATACATCAGGCCCGGTGTGGCAGTGGGCCCGTGTAATTATCAGGTCTCAATGGGATGCTGTGTTATTTTTGCCCAGGGTGAGATGCTTATCTGGCCCTGTCAGCAGCCACCTGGATGGATGAGCCTCGCTCATCAGAGCACTGGCTCACCTTCCCTCTGCACCAAAGACACACTGGCCAACTTCTCTCCTGCAGGCTGCAGCGACCTCTGCTAATTTACAAAACAAATAAGCTCTGCCAAGGCTCCAGATTAACTGATATTACTACATGTAGATCGATATACCATTCTGATGTTGGCTTTTAATTAAAATTTAACAGCTAGCTCTACATGATCCGTCTCTTTAGAATTATGCACAACTTTGCTCGAATATTTCTTCATTGTGTAGCTAATGAATAGTTGACTAATTTTCTGTCAGTCTTAATCTGAATTAGTTATTACTTTTAAATTACATGACATTAAGGTAATTACAATAGTGTAGTGAATGCACTACATTGATTACATAGATTTCGATTATAACTTGCATGGTAAATAACATTTTAATTTCTCCCTTGTTTTGCTAGCATGGCTAATATTAATATATTATGTATAATATAATATTATATTTTTTATTAAGAAAAATAGGTTGTGTTAATTGTTTCCTGGTTAAAATGTTCTTTTTTAAACTAAAAGAGAATCTTAGTAAATACATAATATCTCCTGTAGTACAGCTGATGATGGGAAGAATTTGGTTAAAAACCAATTGAACAAATAAAGGAATTGGATGAAAAGTGTAGGTTTGCCAGAGGTGTTAAGATGTTAAATATCAGGTCAGGTTAAGCGTCATAGTACAAGGCTGGCAAGGGAAAGGGTAGAGGTTAGGTTCACATCAAGGTAAAGGGAAACCCCTGCATACAGGGAAAGACACTTCACTTCACCCAGCACTACCTCTATTACAGTTTGTCTTGCAGGGGACATGAATAGCTGATAGCTCACTGAGTTAAGAAGGTGTGTTGTTTATGAGCTGAACACAGTAACAGCGGTGAAGCATATTCTACTGCTGGCCAATATCCATTTTTCATCGCTGAGTGTCTTTGTTGGGTTCTGTGGAAACGCTGAGGCAATTTAGCTGAATGCTATGAAATTAATCTGCCTTTAAGCTCGGTGCGCGATTATTCTGGAGTTACACAAATTTACAAACATGCACAAAATATGCAGAACCAATATACACCTATTGTTATGCAGTGAGCTGTGGCCCACTATGGCTCGGGGCCGTTTCCTATTATTTTTCACCGAGCAGTGTAACAGCAAACATGATTTTATTCGGTCCAGTGATCAAGAGATTAAAACATCAAACCCAGTGTGAACATGTTTTACAGCCACGAAAAGCCTAAAGAAAATACAGGACATAAAAAAAAAACATGTTTGTTTGATAGTGCTGGTGGCACAAGGGTTCGATTTGTCTCACAGTAGCATTTTCTGACTGGCCTTATCCTCCACTATAGCCTTTCCTGTACGTCTCCCAAGCTGAGAGCCAGCCATGTTGTAAAGGTCACTTTCATTATGTAGCACAAGGAATCTGAAATAAACTATTCCCCTGTGCACCTCCAAACACAGATGTTTTGTTGACAGTGTTCAACATTTAATACTGGAGTTCAAAGGCAGAGAGTAAAGAATGCATCTATTGGGTTTCTGTTTGCTGAGGCTTTTGTTCTTTATTGCTATAAAAAATACATGAAAAAGAAAACTGTTGTGATGTATTTATTGCACTGGTGATTGAAAACCAGCTCTTCTGTGTTCTAGTTTTTTTTTCTGTGAAACGTATTAGATCGTTTTATCACAACAATGAATCAGCATCGAAAACACCAAAATAATGTAAGAATTTTGCCTTAATATCAGAATGGCCCTGCAGCTTTATTACTGTGTTGTCAGTCTAAATCTGGCTTTTGGTTCAACATTTGTCACGATGCTTTTGACTTTCTATGCAAAAGTACCTGAGGTCTGAAAAGTCACCAATGCAGCTCTGTGCAGCCAAAATCTACCTCTAGCGGACTGAAACAAAAACTGATCACAATCATTAATTTCATTCCATTTTATTCAACTACCACACACAGTCACCTGGCACCTGCTGACTGAAGTGGATGTCACAGCATGACAGTGTGGCTTATCATTAGACGACGTCGTTGCTTCATTTCTGAGGCTGGAATCAAAGGCACTTGTCTTTGAGGGTCACTTTACATAAGTCAGTGCTACAAATGCAGTTTGTTTGCAGTGCACTGCAGTGCGTGCTTCAAGATAGTATCAGCACTTTGCTTAATCTTATGCAACACACTGTCAGAAATGAATCCTTCCTCCCATTTACTTCAGACTACACAAACATTATGAAAACTCATTACTGTTGCATTACAGCTACAATAAAAGTGAGCTAAATGTGAATGGCATCAGTTCTAGTGGTTTTCTAACTGTATTTCACTTCATTTTAAATCAGCTTTATTTGAATGACAAAAAACACCAGACTGAAAAGATTTTCCATGTGCACACAGTTATAAAATGTCCCTTCTTTCTGTTCTGTACCTGTGAGGAACAGAGTACTACAGTGACACTCTGCATTGTTGCATTTCTTTACTTTTAACCAGTCCATTAGTCCCTGATAACCTCTGCCTGATGGACCCTAGCAGCTTTAAACCCTGTGACCCCGCCCTTGACCTTTGGCCTGACCCCCTGCACATTACCCTATGCTTGGTCCAAGAAGAGGCCACTGAGAACAACCGGGCGCTCTCCCAGCGCCTCCAAGGAAGCTAGGGTTACTGGAGCATGTGGATTCATTAACAAATATCTGTCTGTTTGCTGCAGTAATGAGTAAGGCAGCAATTTAAAGTTGAGTGAACAGCCGTCCGGAGTCCAGAGTAGCAGGACAAGCTGCTGGTGTCAGTCAAGAGTCGAGGTTCACCAGCAGGGCATTTCCAGTCTACCTGCTTCCACTAATACACATACTTATATAGTCATGGGTGAGGGTGTTCCACATAAACCTCAGACATAGCGGAGTGATAAGCCCTGACAGATGAGTGAGAGGTCAGGGGAGAGAGAAGAGAAACACACATGGGGCTCTTACTCCCCCTTCTGGCCAAGAATGGCAACATCAGCATTCTTGTAACGAACATCTGTAAGTTTGGCAGGTCTTAAAACATCTGTTTTAGAGGCTTTTCTTACCGTTAAAACTCTGATGAAAGATAATACATGTAGCTCATTGATTTCTTTGTTTGTTTTGCAGACTTAATCGTTTCAATCTACACACACCCTGCAAAGCAATTTGGATCCATCTGCCTTCTGCCGTGTCCAGCGGTTTAAACTGTGACCTGTTGTGATGTTACTGTGGCATAAGGTTGCATAATTTCGCTCTGACTGTGCTACACTATACTGCACAGCTTTAAATCACCACACTGGAATTTCTTCATCATTGATTGTGTATCAACAAGTGGTTTTCTTGTTTAATTTGAATGATTTTATGGGCCTTAAAACAAAACATATATTCAGTAGTTCGATAAAAGACATTTTTTGTAATTATTATTTTCTAATTATGACATTACAACAGTATCTTGTAGAACACTGTGGCTAAAACACATAATTAATATTAGTAGATACTACTATGTCAGAGCAGCATGAAAGGTCTAATCAACCTGGTATTAGAATTAAGCTTGTGCCATGTAAAACTCTCCACACACAATTTCCAACACAGACATGTAAAAAATGATTAGACAATAAGCGTGATCCTGATTTGTCACATGTAGTGGTGTTAGAATATTGTCGCGCTGCATCGGAGTAAAGCCTGTTCAATCCCTCAGCTGTGCTCAGGATGAGAAGCTCGAGCATTTCATCTCGACACTGACAGACGGATGAGCAGACAGATGGACAGACTGATGGAGAGGCTGATGGAGCGCGGTAGCCAGTGAACCATCGAGCCAAACTAGTCCTCCTTTGCATGTCCACCGATGCGTGCTGGTGCTGATCTGGAACCCCTGCTTGCCTCTCTGAGTCTGTACGTAACTCAGTCTGTAAATTTAAAGTTTATATGCACACACACATTGTTACTACGGTGTGTATATACATGCTTCCATCTAAATACTGTTTATTTGCACTTGTGTCTGTACATGCACATATCTGTGTGGCTGCTGGCCTGCTTGTGTGTCTGTGAATGTGTGTGTCGAGTTTATTGGTGTGGTATCTGATGAAGGACCTGTTAAGCCCTGGGGAGACCAGCATCCCCACGCAGCCTTGGAGCTGGAGCACTGGCCTTTGCAGAATAAATGTAAACAGCTAAGGGCAACAAGTGTCTCGATCAGGCAAACAGATAGCAGCTGTGAACAAGGACTCTGACTCATAGCTTCCTATCAGATAAAGTGGACATGTGGTGCTAACAACAAGGATTATGCAACAAGAAGCAGAGACTTTGTAGCTTCACTTTCTGGATTTCTGTGGTTTATTTAGCAGAGAAGCTTAGCTTAAACAGAAATTAGTGTTGCTGCATTGCCACCATCTGATGTAATGGATATTAAGCAATTTGCTTGTGGTGTATTCAAAGTAAGATTGATAATTGTTACAGTTTGTCCTACCCTGTAACTTCTGCTTATGTGTAGCTATAAGCTTATGAAAAAAGGTGAAGTGAAGTCTTTAAAATTCACTTTACTTAAGTCTTACTAAAGTTTGTGATGCATGTTGTAAAAGCTCAGGTATTCGTTGGCATGGTTTCTCACAAGCTGACCAACCTCAGTTCTTATAATCACGATATTTCCTTTGTTGCTGTAGTGCACTATGGATTTGCCTATGAGGCAGTTCAACGATAAAAGTACTCATGACTGGACATGGGTTTCAATTCTTTTAATTATTTCTTCAAGGCTGTAATTTACTGCAGCATTAAAATGAGATAATAGTTTCTATTAATGGAGCTGTGCCCTACTGGCATCCCTTAATGTGAATACTGGAACAGCAACAGCAGCTACACGTGTAAGCTCCATAGCTACTCCGTCTCCCCTTCACACAAAACAATATATCAAGTTTACGGAAACAATCACTGAACCACTTGATGCTCATTTATTTTTTATCAAACTGAGAATTTTTACTCTCCCATGACTTAATCGTTGATTGCGCCACCATACCAAAACACCACTGAAACACTAATATTTTGAAACATGAATATTTTAGTCGTGTTTCATGACTGTGAATGATGATGTTGCATTGTCCTTGTTTGTTTTACAGTTCTTTATCAAGTGTTCCAACCTGGGGAGGGCAAGGTCAGCATTGCTTGCATTAAACCCTCAGGGCCAGTCGTATATCTTAAAACAGTTATCCCGTGGCAGGTCAACAGCTTCTCGAGGTATATAAAAATAGATCATCCAATAATGCTTTAAGGAAACCTTGTTGAGTTCTTGATGTTGCCATGTTGTGGGTCAGAGATGAATGGTTAATGTCACATTAGGATACATAGACTGCATCATGAGTCACTGGCCGTAGCTCAGCCAAACTAAACCAAATATTTCATCGACATTGTAAAACATGCTCGCAGCCATAAACAGGCTTCAAAGTGCAGTGGACCACGGTCTGAAAAATGATTTTAACCATAACCATAAGCGCTCTTTTTCTCCCTCGCCTAGAGAGAGTTTATTTATGTAGATTGGATAGAGTGACGTACAATTATTCCGGTGCTGCCAGTGTCTTCATTTATTTATTCTTCATTTCCTTTCCTCTGCGGGGCCAAATATTGTCTTGGGATGAGGGAAAACAAGAAGCACATATCTATCTTTAAACACACACTGGCCACTTGTGCATGTATCTGATTGCTTGTTTTAATTATCTGAAAGTTCTTCTACAGTGAAAAGTCCTGAGGGGTGACTTTAATAGCACTGAGTGTTTATTCCAACTATTAATTACAATGCTCAGATCTAAACTCGTCCATTTGGAACTTAATGAAGAGAGAGTGTGTGTACAAACTGTGTTATTGTTTTTTTAACATGCTAGTAAGTGTGTGTCGACAAGATTGGCACTCAGAGCATTTCACTGTGTCTGTGTGTGTGTGCATATTTTTCCATTTTCCCTCTTGCCTTTAAATAAGAAGAGTGCCACTGAGCTGTTTATTGGCTCAAGGTTTCTTCAGCGGTAATGATGCATGGATAATGATGTGGGCTGAACTGGATACTCGGGGGCCTGTGCACCCTGGCCTTTCTGAAGTTACATTTAACCCAAGCAAAAAGCCTCAAAGACTGCCAAGGAAACTAAGTGTGTGTGTGTAGGAAATCATGCTTTTTTTATGCTGTAAATGTCAATGTCAATTTAATTCAGTGGGCAGAATAAATGCTGCTAAAATATGCATTAAACGCTAAGAAGTGAGAACATTATGTTTTCAGCTGGACAGGGTGCAAACTGTGCACTTGGAGCATCACAGAATTTAAGCAAAGTCATGACCTTGTGTAGCAGCACAGTGAAGAGAATTATTTGACATACAAATTGACTTTTTTATGATTTTTAAAGAAAGCTACATGAAATTACAATAATTGTGGGTCCCAACTTTTTTTTAGGCACTACAAAATGAAGCAATGACTGCCACAGTTCTGACAGCGTAAGTGATTTTTCCTTCTCAGCTTTTGCATTTGAATGATTCTCAAGCAAAGAAATCTTATTAAAAGATTAGCACTTCTCTTTATTCAAATGATGTCCCCTCTAATTGATTTGTGTGCCCATCAGAAAATCCCGACACAACGTATCACAGGATTAAATCTGTTTTATTTGCATCAGTGCTAACTGATCAGAAATGATAACGATGGAGTTCTGTGCCAATATAAGTCTACTTTTAATTTGCCTTCCTTGCTTAAAGCTGCATTGATTCAGTTGATTGCGTTTTCTGTGTAATAACATCTGAAACGGCGTTCAGACCATTCAAAACCAAACTAATGAAAAAGCAAAGCAATGTATCCCCCTGACCCCACCGACGACCTACATCATCGACAACAAGAGTGGAAAAAGAAAAGTCGCCGTTTGTCTCATGAGGAGTGTGTGAGTCTGTTGGGGCGGTGGTATGGGATGGAGGGGGTTGACGTTGTTTGTCGGAGGACAAGAGAAATGTCCTGTGATGTTGTGGGACGCACAGGTGTGTCAGAGTTGAAAGCGTCAGGCGTTCGAGTTTGTGGCGTGGGGCCCCTGATACGGTGGTGAAATGTGGCCTCGTTTAGAACAGCGGAGGGCCTGACTTTAGAGAGGGTGATGACAGTAACAGGTAGGAGGGTAGCAGCTGCACTTCTGAAACCCTGCTGGGTTCATATTCATGAGATCAGGAATGTTTTTGGACCACATATCATTGAGAGATTTGTAAACTAACAGTCACACTTTATGATATACTTCACTTATTCTCTAAGTACCTGGTAGAACAGCAGTAATATTCACAAGTCTTTACTTTAAGTAACATGTAGTTTCATAATCTATAAACACATAAATAAAGACATTGTGAAACAGACAATTAATAAACTTGATTGGTATCAGAACAGAACCTGCAAATGCCCGGTCGAGATTTATGGAAGACTTGATAACAGGTCATTGAAAGACGTCATTGTTTTTCCACATTGCTTCCTATGGTTCTGGTTTTGGGAGTACACATATTACAGAAACATATTAAACTTCTCTCTGCCTTCCCTATATTAAAATATTTCTCTTTTTCCAGCCTGAAAAGTCCTCCAGCTTTTTAATCTAACAGCGACTATGCTGAATCTTTCATCGTGTTCTCCTGTGTCTTGTGTTATGGGCTTAAAGGCCTGTGTGATGAACTGCTAAGTCAATTTTTAATGATGTATTATTAAAAATGTTTTCTCATGTCAGTCACTCCAGCCACTAACACTCTCAGCCGTTGACAGCCGGAACATCATTTCATCCTGAATATGACACACGAACACCTGGGTAAACTGCTGCAACACATATTTTTTTCACTGTCCATTAACAATAATACTCATAACAATTGACTTGAAACTACCTTGCCAGCTACCAGTAAGTGAATAATGATGATGAGGTACCTTGTATTTAGCTGGATTTGGTACAGGAGCATCCATTTTATTATTAATGCCCCAAACAGAATCTATTATACAGTGTATTTTATAGATTTTATTGATTTGCTTGGACAGTGAGAAGCTGTGTGGTGTCTCTGCCCCTCACCCTATGTTTTTATACTTGACATTAAAATGCATTATGTCATAAATATATGAGATTGGGATTTCATTTGAAAGGATGACGTCCCTTACATCCTTCTTTTAGTCCTGTCCTGTTGTTACATTTCTCTCTTTTTTTCCCTGCATTAATGTATACATATATACATTTTTCATCAAGGAAATGCTTCTGACATCCATCCGTTATGTATCTGTTACCCTCACAAAGATGACACCCATCAAACTTTATGGTAAACACAGAACACGAGCATCATGATAATCAAACTGTCCACATTGTCCCAAGCATTTCTGATAATCTTTGGAGCTGGTTTGGGTCTTTGACTCATCTTAAGGGGAATTTAAACCTGTACCTTATTTGATTTGGGTGTCTTCACACATTCTAAGGGAAACAGAAAGGAGCTGAGAGCTTCCTCTCTAAACCAGAACAGACACTTATGGATGCACCAACATTCAGTCTGTCAGTGAATTCTCTAACAGCCTCTGGAGACATCAGAGGTGGGAAGGTCATTCTTCCTGCATGGTTAGACACATGCACGCACACACATTCACACACAGGTGCTCATTGTTCAGTCAGGCTGCTATCAACCTTCATGCCTGGGGCTATGAATCAATTGGAGGCAGAAAGAGAGAGAGACTGAAAGTCAGAGAGGGTCTCTTTAAAGTAAACAGGGGTGAGCAGGTCTCCTTTTTCTGGTCAGATTTATTGAACTGGCAGTCAACCCCACTGTCCCACGCATGAGTGGGCAAGGTGAAGGGCCACGATGGTGGTAAAGAGGTGTGTGTGTGTGTTTGTGTGGTTGGTTGGATATGAGTGTCACCGATGGCTCATAAAAATGTTAATTGACTGGCAGTGGTCAGCAACAGGTTAACCAAAGGGTCATTGTGTTTCACAGTGGACCACGATTTAGAGATCTTTGTGTCTCATTACAGGACTTTGACAAAATGTTCTACTGATAAATTATGATGTTATTTTTTCTCTCTTAAACAAGACAATCATTACACCTGATATTAACATGTGATATTATCTGGATAACGACATCTGATCCATGGTCAGTGCATTTACACCTGGCGTTGTATTATTAAACCTTATGGTTGTTTTGATTTACCTGAGGTCAAATCAACAACCATAAGGTTTAATAATACCCAGTCAGACAGAACTGTATGAAGTCAAACAAATGAAAATTTTTCATTTCTAAATCTGTTTTTATAAGGACTTGCTAGCCACTAATGCTTCTTGTAGCATTTGTCAGGCTTTCAGAAGCTGGCAAGAGAAGGTGACCTTTTAATTTGCTGCCGAGGTATTTTCTTCTTAATAATGCAATCACACTGTACAGTACAGATGCATTTACACACATAGTATGCCCAAGATCTAATTACATTGTGAGTCTGTCTGCCTCCAAATGTTGTCTCAATGCTTGTGTGGCTGAGAACAAAAAAAAAATCAAATCAAAGTCACTATGTTGGCATGCACATTGACACTGAATCTCTATCTTTCTTTATCCCTCTCTTATGCACATTCCAGATGTGATTTCTCCTTTGGAACATAATTGAATTCCAGTTACGTGAATCAAAGAGCTTTCCCACCATCTTGTCAAGGGATGGGCAATGTTTCAGTGACAGGCAAATTGATTCAGTGATAGCGGGGGATAATCTCTGTGAGGGAAAGGGCAGACGCTGTGATTAAGTTGGAGACATTGTGAGGATGCCGCAATCGAATCTGGCCTCGCAGATTCCTATCAGATAATAAGCTGGATACTTAGGCGAGAGTCTTTCTGTATGTCTATTTGTCTCTCTTGTTCGACAATGCCACTCCAAGTCCCCAAATGGTTTTCTGATTGCTGCATCAACACAAGGACAAGACGAGTGGTGCAATAAACACAATCTTCATTTTTCACAGTAGCTATCACTAAAGCCGCAGATAAAGAGCTCATGTGTGGCTCACAGAGCCTACAGCATTTGAAGGAAGGATTGGTTTTACCAGATTTAACCCACAACAATCCCACCACTTCTAGAAAGAAACTGTTTGATTAATTAACAATGAATCTCTCCGTCTTGGTGTTAAAATTGTGTTCATAGAAAATCTATAGGACCATCCACAAGAGTGACTGTGCCGCTCGAACATGGACGACATGTGAGCTTGCATTTCTGAACCAGTAACATACAGGTGAGGAAAACAGTATGTTTTGTTGAAAAGTCCTTTCTTAGGAGTGAAACATTTAGGAGACAAACAGAGCACTTCCTCCTCACACCTCAGTGATACAGCTAGAGTGAACAGCTCCAACAAATTCCAACCTTCCACTTGTAGGACCACGGAGTCACTTCTAGCTGAGGCACATTTCCCCAAAAGCCCACACATGCACAGACGCAAACATGCTGTACATGTGCAAACTCTGGTCCTCGCACTGTAGCGCTTACTGTTATTTACTGCATCCCAGAGACAGGCTGTTTGCCTAACAACTAGACCGTGTTAACCCTGAGCCAGTAACTTTTGGAATCATGTTGTTTTTGCTTACTCTGTATCAACTTAAGAGTTGGCGTATGAAGATGTAGTGCTGGCCAATGATTCTTATGTTTTTTTCTTCTTAATCTGTCAACTTTAAATGTATAGTGAACTGTCCTGCTCTGCTGAATGATGTATGGTGTATTTTAGCTGAAAGGCCCCAGAAAACAACAGTATCTGCAGAGGTCATTTGTCTAAGATGCAGGTGCAA
The DNA here is from genome assembly GCA_034779795.1 of Ctenopoma multispine. Taxonomy (NCBI): domain Eukaryota; kingdom Metazoa; phylum Chordata; class Actinopteri; order Anabantiformes; family Anabantidae; genus Ctenopoma; species Ctenopoma multispine. The sequence continues at coordinate 4,112,883 of JAUYWH010000027.1, read as the reverse complement.
AATAAGAAACCTGTAGAAACTAAGAGGAAAAAGGGTCTCGAAATGAAGTGATCTAAAGACTTAGAGAGGTACTGAGGCTTTCACTCTTTCACTCCTCACTATTCTTTCCTTGTAGAATTGTTGAAGCTAAATACCTCAAATTAAATGTGTAAATGTCACATAGGAGGTGCATTGTAATACATCTTGATTTACTGCTTGCTGAGCTCTCAGGTTTAGACTATCATCAGGACACACCATACCAGATGGTTTGCTAATAGCCTAAGACTAAAAGCTCAGCAGTAAACCGAGATATATAACAATGCAGCTGTTTATGTTCAGCGTTCAGTTTGGTTATTTAGTCACTTTGAATCAGTGGAGATCCACTAATGGACACTATGGGTCTGTGAACTTTCAGTTACAGGAGGGGCTGTTCCATTATAAGTGTGCTTTAGTGCCATGTAAAGAAGGATTATATTGAGTTCGATAATGATGTTATTGTACAACATCTTTACGGGAAGTATTTATTAAATATATATGGTATAAAGAAAAGAGTCACTCAAACATCCATCTATCCATTATCTCAACTACTTGTTGTGAAGGGTGCTTGATCAAATCCCAGCTGTCATTGGGTGAGAGGCAGGGTACTAGTCTATCACAGGACTGATATATAGAAGCAGACAGCCTTTTACAATAAACAGCAATTTAAAGTCACCAGTTAACCTAACATGCATGTCTTTGAACTGTGGGAGAAATCTGGAGTACCTGGAGTACATGAGAACATGCAAGCTCCACACATTAAGGATATGTATTGTTTGGGCATAGATGGATTTAAGCTGCGTGGCGCTGGGAGTATCAGTTATTCCCAACTCAACATCAGTCCAAAGATATCTGTACCAGCCTTCAAGCTGTCAAATCCTGCTGTAACTTATAGCAGCCCTATTGTTAGGATTAAATTCTGTGCACCTGAAGTGAAACAATATAAACACTCAGTCTGTGGTTATTGATAGTAGTCAAGGGAGAGATAAATCAAAGAAAGATTGTAGCCAAGCAAGGAGGAAGACGCAGAAAGTCTTCAGAAACGCTAGGATTTGCTACTTTATCTGCATATGAGTGCTGAGTGGGGAACCAGAATTCCTCTTGCTAGCTCTTGGCACTAGTATTTGTCAGTTTCTGTTCCCTGCAGATAAGCGCTGGCTGCCCTCTCCTTCACCGCCAGCTTTGCCCATGTTGCTGCTCAGTTGCCAGCTCCAGAAGACCGTTATTTTACTCAGCAGCCCTCTGGTGTAAATGAGCATGCCTGTAATAATCTGACATTGGGTGGCAGACAAAGAGCATACATGTTCAGTAAATCCTTCCCTGGGGAGAATGAAGCTTAAGAGCAGAGCAGGACCTCCCTGCATCTCTGTTCTCCTTTCTCTACCCTTCTGGCTTTCTGTTCCCAGAGCAGCAGACATCTGATTTATACCCCTGCCGGTTGGATCGAGGGAACTGGACAGTCAGATACCTCTTGTCAGAGCACCCTCTCAAGCGTTGCCTCTGTCTTATTTACGAGACCAGCGGCGTTCAGCTCCATGGCTGATCATTTTTCCATGCAGGATGCGCCTGTTTGTGGATGGTGTGCCGGCATTGGACCTACCGGGGGAGGAGATAAGCTGGGTTCAGTTCTTGGGCTTAATGCCAGGCACAAAGGAAGGAATTTCAGCTGGAGTCACTATATAATTGTAGGAAGTTTACTGATCAGAGTAAAGTCTAATGATGACATTTTTAATTTCCCTTTGCTGCATCCCTATCTCTTCCTCAAGAGGGATTAGAATAATTACCTGATTCTGTCATGCATTTTTCATTCAGCATGCCTGGTCAGCTCCTTCACACCGCTGCTCTCAAATATACAAACCTCCAGACTTTTGCCTTTCATTGTCTGACACACAACAAGCAAATTCCCTTCTCTTCTATACAGTTCAGACCAGCCTATTTCTACTCTGCTCTACTGCGAGAAGCTTATGCTTTATTAGTGAGTGTTGGAGGTCACCCAGGCCTGGAGTCATTACTTAGTGATTGACAGACTGACTAGCCCTCTTGTCTTGGCCCAGTTGGCTGCAGGTGAAGCCAAATGACAGCACTGTGATAAATCACAGTTCACAGAGGACCGACAGATCCCGTAGGGAAAGATTGAGCTGACTTGATTTCTGTACCACTGTTGCGTCTGGCATTTGGAGGTCACTGCAGGACTTTAGTAATTCATAGTTTAGTAACTTTGTAATCATGCGTCTTTAATGGGTTGTTACATTTTATTGAACAAGGGGGCCAATTGCTGTGGCCGTTGCCTAAAGGTGATGAGCAGGAGTGAAATGTGATGAAAGGTAGTGGTAGGAACTCCATGTTTCCTGGGAAGATGTTGACAGGGAAAGTAAATGACTAGCTCTCTCCACTCTCCACACTAGATTAAGTGGCTGCAGCTTAGAGGCTTTTGGACAGTTCACAGCCCTGAATGTTCTAATATGCAGAATCACTAGAACACACTGAGTTTCTTTAGATGACTAAAAAATACCTCTCTGTCTGTCCCTCTGATCACAGAGCAGGACTTAAACTTAAATGCCCACAGTAGATCAGGTTTCGGGCCTCATAACTAGTGGTCAGTGGCAGCTCTATGAGTGACTACAAGATAAGATCTAAGAGTTCTGTGTATTAGTGTGTGTCCACTCTAAAACCCAGGCCATGAACCCATTTATCAGTTCGAAGGACAAAGAGTCATGTCAGGGTGCAGTGTGTATTCCTTGGGCCATTTCACCACACCTCAAATCTTGCTGAAAGGCCGGTCTTCCAGGTGATCAGTCTGGTCAGGGCTGAAGGAGTTTACTGCTGTTATCTTTCAACAACATTGTCCATCTCTGGATTGTTGCTTAATCTCTTAAAAAATCCCTCCCCATCTAATATCACTAGTAATTTGATTACAAACAAAATAATAAAAGCAAATATCATTTAACGTTGTAAAAATAACACAAACTCAAACACAGCAACATAGCAGCTGTTTCAATATGCATAAGCAAATGATCAAACTCAATCTAGAGTCTTCAACACACCAAAAATGTCAGCAATGGTGCCTCATTTTGCACAAAAACAGCACAGAACTACTGTAAGAGTTAGATAAGATGTGTCTGTGTTTGTCAAATCTCTTCAAAGCGTTGTGGGACTGCTCGCCTTGCTTCTCCTTTGACTTCGCTTAGTGTAGCAACAGCAAAAATTGCACAAACTTTAAAGTTCACCACGTTGGAACTTTTACTAAACTCTTGTCATTTGATTGGAATGAATTCATTTCAAAACTAATTTTGTGTGTTTTACATTGCAGTGTCACTAGCACTGTCTAATAGCTGCTGACCTCTCAGTTCAGGCAGGACTGGCAGCTGAGAGTAAGCTGCCAAACCTAAATAAATCCAGTAAAAATACTGAAATGGAATCAAGAATTCACAACTGGGTCAAACAACCATGAAGTACCAAAAAGGAAATCTCTGGTCCTAACTGTGACAGTAACAGTTTACGTGATGGTTATTGGAAATCTTTGCACTTCTTACTACAGGTTTATGGTCCGGCCTTCTGGGCTGGATCTTCAGCAGGAGGTTCACTAGGTTTCCTTTGACAGTTTGGTTGGTAATCTGAGAAAAAGACACGAGTGCAGCCATAGGTTAGATGATGTCAGAGAGTTTCTCTATTGTCCGTTCTTCATAGAGCTGCCAATTTGTTAAGCTCAGGAATTAATCAAAAGTTAACTTTTTCATGCAGCTCATTTCATTTACTCTTTATGAAGTCTGTAATCATGCTTTAAATTTAGGTCTAAATGTACAACTGTTACTGGACTTGTTTGATGCTGTCCATCAATTATAATTTCCCATTATTTATTGTCTATTGAGTGCTTTCTTTTTAACAATTCCTTTCAGCATTGATAGTGGTATGCCTGTGTTATATTGTTGCTTTGATCTGGGGTCAGACAGACAGAAAGTGAACATTGACTAGCACAATACAAGCAGGTGTTTAGAAGACTGAAGAGTGGAAAACGCTGCGCAGATGGCTTTAAACCACAGACAAAGAAAAGGTTGCTTGGAAGAGTTGCCAGAGACCTGAAGAGTCAACATGGCAGAAGTCAGCAGATTGCAACAAGAAACCACAAATTTATAAGAGGCCAGACAGAATCTGTGAACTTCAGTCCATACCAGTCGAGGCTGATGACTAGAGTACAGGACGAAAGACTACATATAAAAATTAAACAGTCAAAATCTAAATCACAAATTAAGAACACTGTAGATTATTATTTGCACAGGTTTTGCCAATAATGAAAGTACTTTCTAGCTGTGATGAAGAAGAATGAGGAGAGGCAGTGTTTGGCTTCCGCTGGGTCTTCACTGTAAGTCTTTAGTTTTTAGACTAACAGTGATTTCTAACTTTTTGCATTCAGCTAAAGAAAGTCGACTTTTTGAATTATAGTGTGAGGTTGTTAAAGATCATTATAATATCTTCAAAAAGGTCAAAATTGTGTGTTAAAAAATGAGTCATGTCCATCAATATTGCCTTTATATGCACCATTCACTGTAGTTATTTAGGACAATTCAGTATTTCTGGCACCGATACTTGCTGAGCCCTGAACATAGCCTGCTAAGCTCTATCATGCTCATTTTGTATAGACAGGGTGGCTAAGGTGTTTTTCTTGTCTGTGCCATGTAAGCTGACTGCTTGCTTATTTTTCCAGCTTCAACAAAGAGATAGTATAAGGTGAAGACTGAGAGCCACACTACCTCTATTAATCACAGCAGTCTGGTTTCTCCAGACAGAGGCAGGACACGTGTATATTTATACATGTCTGCATACACATACCAATAGCACATATAGATCTGTTCTTGTCAGTTTATATGTAAGCAGCATGTGTGTGTCTCAGCGTACCACATTTCTGCATCAACTTAAAAGTTTACATATCTGACGTTTATTCATCAGAGTCATAAAACAACAATTTATTGCACCGCTGTGAGTGTGTGTTTGTGGCTGCATGCATATAAAGGTATGTAGTCTGTTTTGTTTATGTGGAATTTGTGTCTGTGTGATCTGTATTCAAATATTATGTAGACCCTTACAGAATATCTCATGCTTACATGTTTCTGCTGTGTTCGCTGGCTCAGTATACGGGTATATTGTATGTGTTCATTTGTATGTGGAATAGTTGAAGGCTTTGGTGTGTGTGCAGATGGCAGATATTTGTATTTCTGTCTGGGTTTGTCCAGTTAGGTGTATCTAAGCTCTGTTTATTTGTGTGCTCACGTTTGTGAGTATTTTTGTGCATGTACTCCTGCATATAAGTGTCTCTTTGGTTAGCACTAGACCACATGCTCCAGTCGTCAGCAACAGATGGGTTGATGCAACGCCAGAAAAAGCAGCAATTACAACCAATAAAGCATTGCCGGCTGTTCATTCTGGAATGGGTTGCCAGGTTTGAACATATAGTATACTGCTCAGACAAAAGTGCCAATTTAAGCCATTCATACAGGTTGAATAGGTTGAAAAAAACCTCAAGGTTGATGGGTAAAAACCATGACAAAAATATGTAATTTTCCAGATAAGAAGATAGTATTAGTTGTAGTTGTACAATGAACACGTATTCTATGATAATATTCAGTTAATCTTGAAAGGATTTCAGCACATAATGCTCAAAAAAGAAAATATAAACATAACAAAACCTGGAGTTTTTGTGACTTTTTAATACTTCAACACCAACAGAGTTATGTCAGTTAATTACATTTTTTTGTCTCTCCTTCAATCATTCTGTGTGAACAGACTGAGAATGAACATGTTCAAATAAATTAGTTAGTGGTTAAGGCTTAAATATAAGAAATAATAAATAATCAAGGATTGGAAACAACTGGTTTGGAAACAACAACGTTGTGCTAATGTAACATATTCTTCTCAAAAATCTTATAAATGTAAAAATATATCTCATGCAAAGTATGCTTTATGGATAGAAATATATCTTATGGGTCTATATTGCAGTGTCCAACAGAACCTGTATTGCAGTACTTCCTTACTTGACAACTGCCTGCCTTCAACATATTGGCTTATGGGAGTTCAGACTCATGTACAGTACATACAGACGTAAAACACTATTGGCAGTTTTAATATAACCACTTTGGGAGCAGAGACTCGTAGTGTTTATCTGTGAAGGCAAGTGGAATCTCTACTCATAGAACGAATACCCCCTGTGGGCCGATAACACCCACTCATGAAAATAAAAAACACTCAGAGGGCAGTACAGAAAACAAACTGGAGACGGATGTGCAGAGATGCACTCATATTCCCATAAAGAAATGAAAACCTGTGGGCTAGTGCCACATGGGTGCAAAAAGAAACACTGTGCAAATCATACATCTTGCACCACATGCATGTATTGAGCTCTGCTGCACTTTCTGGTATATTACAGACAGAGACGTACTAGGGAATGCAGGGAGCTCTGAATGAAACATTAGTCAGAGGAAGTGATTCCTCTATGGTGTAGAGCTCCCACACACAATAGCATCTTCCTCCAGCGGAGGGCCCTCTGTCAGCAGGCTAGCTCTCATCGGCCGCCCAGGAACATGGGTCTCCTCTCTGGAGCTAGCCCTCCATCCCACCCCCAGGTCCTATCCTTTGGTGAACCGAATCCTCCTGCTGAATGACATGAATGAGGCTCAGGACTGCCTGAACACTTGTGTTCCCTCATTGAGTATCAAATCAGAGTGATTTCCTGCTCTCCTACATATTCACTCCAACATTGACACCTGTCCTGTTATTCATAAGGATACTGTAAAAAGCAAGGAGAAACATTTTGAGATCGTATTTCTAGCTACACACTATAAATCTAGACATAGAGGTGTTTTTTTTTTTTTTGGTCCAGGTCCTCTATCTCAACTGCTGGGATGAGTCATGACTCTTTTAATTCATATGGGGTTGATAGTAGATCAGTAATGTGTTGTTCCTACAAGGTCATGTAAACAGAACATCATACTGTTACTGTTGAACACTAGACAAGCTGTCCCCACATATACTGTACATTCTAGGTGTTTATTATGAGCCTTTTACTGCCTGTCATGTGCCTTCCTAAACATTCAGCTCATCCAGAGTTTGAATTACACTTGGCACAGTCCCAAATGGGGTCAGGCTAATATCACTTACAGTATCATCCAACTGTAGACAGCTAGATGATGTATACTGTTATCTAAGCCCGTGGCAACAAGGACAGAAAATACCACAAACAGACAGTAGCTAATTGTCTGAAGTATTGCCATTCAGTAAAGCACACAGAGAGCAAGTGCATACAGTCTCAAACCCCAGAAATTACAGAAGACGCAAGTAGATAAGTTCTTGTAGAAAACACTTTGTCTACCTGCTGAACGTTCATATTGGCTTTTTAAATTTAATAACAAACAATGTCTACAGATTCTGTTCATGTTTTTTATTTAAATATATTTACTTTTAATAAAAAACTGTTTCACTATATGAGTCATTTAAATGATTTACATGCAGTTTCCTGAGTAAATGTAAGTAAATGTGTGACCTCAAAAAAGATCCCAATCATCAGTTTACCAGACAGAGTACCCATGGCCATCAGCCACTAATGAGCCTCATCATGATTTGGCACATTGCTCTGAACCAGAATTTGACAGGAGGTGACCGCTATACACACTCATCCTATTCAATAGCTGCTGTATGAAGTCGATGTCATAAGAGACAGCTATGTCCTCTACTAACTCTGCCTCGTTGTTAATAGATATAATATTGGAGAGAGGAAATGGACTTGTAATGAACACCTGTCCCTGTTGGCTGATGAGGCTATGTGGAGGGTTGGCCCTTGACTACCCAGGGAGGAGTTGGGGTAATGACTCCAGCTGGTGGTGACAGATTTTTGGGTACAGGGGAGCTGGCTGTGTTGGCTGGGGCCCATGAAGAGGCTGATACAAGCTCAAGGCTAGGCAATGATTACACAGAGGACTTGTGTTGGTTTCCCTTCAGACGGGGGAAATGTGAAAGATTTAAATTTGGAGGAAGTCATCAATACCAGCTTCCACGCTGTAAATACTGCACACAGACTGCCAGAACACAGAAACCTCAAATTACCAACAAGGGAAAGCCTGTTTATCAGTGTGAAGAAATTATACATTGAGTTGGAAACTAGTAAAAAATATCTCAAATTCATTCAAATGTCCAAACTGCTCATTTTTCTTGAACTAATGTTGTTATGATCACACTCATATAATATGTATTCATAATTAACCTGAAGAACATGTTAGAATGAGAGAAAGTGACTAAATCCACTTAAACAAATCAAGTTCTCTATGAGTCTGGGTACCAAAAGAGGTTAGATCTCAATACTGCGACTCAAGCATCATTCAGAAATGAGCCGTGGGCAGCAGCAGGAGGTTTGATGAAAAGCTGTCAAAAGGCTGCTACAAAATTACCTTTCTCTAAGGTCTGCTAGAAATATTGTGTATCAGAAAAATCTTCAAGCCTAGAAGAAAATTGTATTAACTTGCTTGACTTGTGGCACATTGGCCTGAGTGTAGCAGTTGAATAGTTGGTTACTTAAAGCCACCGTGTGGAGAGTTTGACCACTATGGCAGTGTTTCGAGGGGCAGGTGAATTTTGTGCTCTGGCAGCAAGTGCAATACAATATGCGACGTGATAAACATTACTGCTGTTTGCAGAAGTCAGTAATTCATGTTTGTTTCTTTATTCTTCATCATCTTTATCACAGTTGGGACTGCTGTTGTGTCACAATTTGCATATTCTTTTGGTCCACTTTTATTATCTTAATATTTCTATATTCGTACGTGTGCCTTTGTGTGTGTGTGTGTGTGGGTGCGAGTGTGGATTTGGGTGGGGCTGGGCATCAATTGCCAGCTTTGTCATGTTTAAATCTCACAGTGACACATAAACAGAGCAGCATACTGTATTTGAAAAGAACCAGTGTTTCTGCAGGAGATGACAACCCAGTGTTCTGGAGCTGTCAATCCGAAGAATGACAGCACTGATGTCTGGCACTGCAGCATTCGTGAAGGCAGGAATTTACATAATACAGTGTTATGGCACACAAATGACACTCGGGGAGGAAAAGTGAGAAATGAACAGCCAGTGTGATTGTCAAATAAACAAAGTAGCAATCAACTCTGTGTCAACCGGTGTGTCAACACCACAATCAGCCGGGGCAGGCCTCAAAGGGGCACTGCAGTTTGGTTTGATCTATCTATCTATCTATCTATCTATCTATCTATCTATCTATCTATCTATCTATCTATCTATCTATCTATCTAT
>JAUYWH010000027.1:4090888-4103025 GCA_034779795.1 Ctenopoma multispine | reverse complement strand
ATCTATCTATCTATCTATCTATCTATCTATCTATCTATCTATCTATCTATCTATCTATCTATCTATCTATCCACTGTGTGTGTGTGTGTAGGAGTGAAAACCTCAGAAGCAGAAGTAATTACTGATCATTCCTCACATCCCAGTTTACATCATAAGGTTAATATAAAACAACGCATTAAACATTTATGACTGAAAATATATATCCAGCAAGTTTAAAGGCCCTTCAGCACAAGTAAAAGCGTTCTTGAATAATAAAAAACAAATAAAAGTGTATAGAGTGTTGAACTCCACTACTTTACATCAAGCAACTTTTCTTCCAGAGATACTAACTGTCTTCTCACAGGGGAGTTAGAGAAAATGCTGTAATGATTCAGATGGGATGAACAAATATAGAAAATGTAGGTAAATTACAGTGATTTGTGTTCAAGCACAATTATTCTCTCTGGGTTTGAGTGGACAGAGAGCTGGATTTTGTAAAAACATGTTTGTACTGTAGTCAGAGAATGATGTTGGAAGCTAGTGCAGCATTATGACCATCTACACAGTAGTGTACTGAGCAATCAAGATACAGTCAGCATATATGAACATCAAGAACAGCTTTTGTAGCACAGTTTAATTTAGTTGCAGAGGTATAGTCAGTAGCCTGCATCAAGTGAATACTTCTTTGACTTTACCATAATACTAACTATCCCTTACTGCTAATCCGCCTGTAGTCCAATATTAATTCCCTTTCTAGCTCTGTTTTTGTCTCCACCCTTTAGTATATTTCCCTCCATCACGCCTCTGACCATTAGTTACAATTCAGTGGGATTATCTGTGAGTGTGGGCTCAAACGATGACCTCCTTTCCTTCTCATATAGCCAAAGGCGAGACAGGTCATGACTGCATTCCTCAGACGGGCCACTGCTGAGAGGCTCTTATCACCCTTGCCTCAGACGTCTGTCGCCATCTACTGCAAGTGCTGGTAACAGTGTCTCAGCGGGAGGCCGTGGGCATTGGGAATTGTCTCTCAGTGAGTATGTCCCTCTGAGAATACTAATGTCAGTGGCACTGAGGAAGAAGTACATCCTGAACTCAGTTTGAATGTTTCCTCTCTTCTAATTTCTGGGCATATTTCACCTCAGGCGTCATATAATCATTTATAGATAAGGGATCTTTGAGATGATTCTGTGAAATGCAGTGTTACCTACTTTTTTTCGACAGAACCCATACCAGTTTTATATTAAAATGAAAATAACTACTGATAGCACTAATATTTCATGTTTCCTCTCATAGTATAGAAAGTGTATTTATATATTAAAATGCTAGGGCTGTTCCCATTATTCCACCTGTTGAATAAAAGTAGAGCTGGGGAAGTCCTCAGGGAACCTGTCTAAGAGAAATACAGGTTTATGTAAATAAATGTTTTTAAATAGCCAGTTGCATGTGGCTTGGGGAGTGAAATTCAAACTCCTGTTTACCCCCGTTCTGTCATTCTGAACCTGCTACAGGGTCAGCGTCCTTTCATCTTCCGGCTGCACTTTATTCCTTCTCCACAGGATGGCGTTGCTGTGCTGCAGCAGAGCCCAGCTGACCAACCAGTGAGCTGGTAGCCCTGCAGTCACAGGGGCCACATCAGCACTCACGAAGCAGCTAACCACACTGATGACTGTCATCTTTTTCTGCTTTCCAGACACCTCCCCTCCAAACACGCATGCGCACACACACACACACACACACACACACACACACACACACACACACACACACACACACATTCACATTAACTAATAGTTCTGCTTGTGCCAACTCTCATTATTCTCTGTTTAAAGTAAATTCAGTGAGCAGCTGCATTGTTTCTCATTCCCCTCTCGATGTGCTGAGCTTGAAGGTTCGTTTCTTGCCAGCTAATGTCCAGTAAGTGTGCAGGATGTAGCCTTTCATGTGACTCCTGAATGAGCACACACTAGAGATTTCCAAGGTCTGGTACATGAGGCACAAAGGAACCAGACACAGCAACACACACTAATTTTTCCTTCCCCCCCGCCCCATGCCCTAAGCAGTTAGAGAAGAAGATGTACTGATACAAAAAGGAGGTGGAGCAAGCGGGTTGGCCGACAACAAAGCTACTCTCTGTTTTAGTGCTGCATCACATGCACACCAATGATTCGTGTTATCCATGGTGCTCTGTTTGTTTATGTGTATGTGAGAGGGGAAGAGGGAGGGAGGGGTGGATGTTTGTACTTTGCATTTAAATTACACCCCAGATTATGCATCATGATGCACAGTACGCTGGTGAATTTATAATGCAAAATAACAGCATGCCCCCTTTTCATTTGATCAATTTCCTGGTCAGTGAGAGTTCGCTGCTCCAATCATTTCCAGGGATGGATTGTAAGTTTTTCAATGGCAGTTATTATAGTTATTATTATTGGAAATGCTGATGTTATAGTTAGAATAATAGTTGTATTATTTAGAGTAATGGAATAATGCTAAATAAACAACATTAACATTCTCATATGAATTAATCTCAACACCACAGACTAATTATGAGACAGCGTAACCATGGACACAGACATACAAAAGGTCCTCCACACCTCCTACATAAGAGAGTGACACCCAGACAGAGAGAGGGACACAAAACGATTATAAAGAGACACAAAATGACAACAAAGAGATGCAAAACAACAAAAACAAAAAAAGAGACACCACTCTGGCCCTGCCCCTTCTCACTTCAAGTACTGCTCCTCTGACGTCTGCTGCCGAGCAGCTGCACAGCCACGTGCACACATATGAAAGACACTCATCTGCAGAAACGCACACCAACATAATCTCGCTGTCAATGCCACCACGCTTTGATGCTCACCCCCTTTCTCAACATGAGAAGAGCACGGAATTCATTTAAACAAATGTTATTCCTTTGAAACTCAATGCCACCCCTCCCCCCCCCCATCTCCAGAAATGTAATTCAAGGAAGGACATAGCTGCAGGACACTTTGACAGCACCAAACTCAGATACCCTTCTGTTGTGTGTCGCTATGTACAGTGGCCTTTATACATGAGAAAGACTTGATAAATGACAGAGGAGCACAATCTAATTTAGGACAAACACATCACATCTTTTGTGTGAACACACTATGTTTATGAGGCGACGTGACTGATGATCAGATCCAAGCAGAAGTGACAGTGAAATAACATTATTCACCTTAGCTTTGTCCTCCTCAGGCACCACAGCTGGTAGAGTTGTCTCTGCTATCGTTAGTCAAGTATGAAATTGTGGTGATCCTTTACATGAAAACCATCTCAGCTTGGAGAATGTAGATGAGTAATGGGAAACTGAGGAAGAGTTGGCTAAGAAGAATAAATTCTCTGGCCTAGTTAAGGTTTGATGTTCTTCTCACTATTATCAAAGTAGACTTGTACCTCAAGTCAAATGAAACTAGTGTAGTGCACTGGATTTCTGCTGAAAATATGAAACGATACTGAGCCAGTATAATGGAAAGACATGGATGGGTGCAAATTCATCCAAAATGGAAGTGGAGGGTGGAGGAGTGAAGTGAAAAGAGGGATGGAAGCCTTTTTCCGTGTGTCAGACCTAACTCTAATTATGGCTTCGTTAATTAGTGTATCTCAATGCCGACTCGCTTGGAAGGATGCCACTTAGCTCAGCTTTTTCTCTCCCCAATATCCCTCTCCCGAATCACGGCTGAGTTCCTTCCCTCTTGCCCCCCGCCCTTCCTTCTCCACTCCTCCTCCCATTGCTGTCCGTATGTCTTGACAGCTCATAAGGCAAAGCAGCATATGAAAGCAGACTGCGCCATCGTAGCCCTTAACCAAGCATCTTTTGCTTCAAATTGCTTCCTGAGAAGAGGGAGAAATAAGATGAGAAGACAGAAAGAGAGAGGAGGTGGAAGAGGATGAAATGATGCCACACCGCACAGTTCTCTCCCTGAGATGGAAATGAGTGAGCACAGAGTAAAAGCTGAAATGTGTAACATAGGCAGTTGCTCTTATTTCTCTCGGGTGTCGGTTAAAGCCTCTGAGAACGGAGGTGAGAGACGTTAACGTCACTCCCCCTCCCAAACACACAGAGAAATTATGTCCCATCTCAGTGACATGATCAAGGAATAGATACATGTCACAGCACCGCAAATTGAACTTCTCAGTCTGTATTTACTGCAGCAGAGCCCACTGCACACATGCAGAGCCCAGCACACACTCGCAAGCAACCACAACGCCATGATTTCAAACTCTCCCCAAAACTACTCCCCAACTAACAAATTCAAATTCTTGTCGCAGCTGCTATTCTAGCTCAGCGGCACTGCAATCTGCTGCATAAATTAAGTCGCTGGAGGGAGCAAAGACGGGAGTGAACATCGTCTGCCCCTGCCGGATCGTATTAACTCCTGGGGTCTTGTTGGCAGAGTAGAAACCCCTGTCGAGACCAGGGCCACACCTTACACTCTGAGGGTCTTCATTAAGGCCCGCTCACTGTATCCACTCACCAGCAGTTCTTCCAGACATTGTTTACAGCCTGTGTTAGCGTACTCAATCCATAACTAGGCAGAACAAGCAAAAATGAGGCATTGGAGAATGCAGGGCTGTGTCAATCATTCCTTTTTTGTGCATTTACATTTGTGTTGCTTTCTATGCGCCTCATTATATTTCACACCAGACTACTGAAGGAGGCAAAGGTTTGCTAAGGTTAAGAGGGACGTGAGCTGTTTGGCTGCGATGTCAGAGGCAGCTTCAGTGATTGCAGCACTGACCCTCTCTTTCACCTTTCCACTCGTCCCTCTGCTTTGCAGAGACAAACACTCTGAGGTTGAGATTGTCTCCATTTGCTCGCCAACTTGCAACCTGTTATTTTCTGCAGCAACTTGTTCAGATACTTTGGACTAACCAATAAAAAAAAAAGGACTGTGGTTGTGGTTCTGATCGTGGGGCAAAGCGCTGGGTAAGGCAAGGAACAGGGTGGAGAGTTTAGGTGGGATTTGGGGGAGTGAAGGGGGAGGGGGTCTGACAGGATGTGTTCTATTTCGGACACGGTGCTTTCAGGCCAACTGTGCCCTCATTGTTCTATCACTGCCGGTAATGACTTCACTGTAGCTTCCTGTCACATGATGAGGGCTTTACTGACCCTGTAAACGGTGCAGCAAGTGCCTGTGGTTTAGAATGGATGGATGACCTCGCTAAGATGTTTGCTTCCTTACTTTCTCTTTATCAAAGCGCCTTAGAAGTTCCAAGGCAAACAGCTCAACCTTCTGCAAATGTACAGCAGAATTTCTTCACGTTAAAGATCGAAGGCTGAAATTCAGTGGTCAAAGTGAAACAGAAATACAGTCTTACAGAAACCACAGACATCAGAAACCTGCATGCTGCTTGAATAACAAATTCAAGACAACAAATAATAATATGCACAGTCTTAATATAAACCTACTGTAGATATGAACACTAAGTTATATAAGGTCATTTTCTTGCATTGATTGCTCCTCTTTATATATTCATCTCTAAAGTTCACTATTGTCATCACAATACTAAAGGGAAGTGTGCTAATGCTGAATACTATATATTCTTAATGTGTAGCAAAGTACTAGTTATCCACACTTTTTTGACATCAAAAGAACTCTGTGACTGCTTATGAGACATGTTCAAAATCCTTCTAAATGTATTTAGAAGAGTTGTAGAAAAACCTTTCAGAACTTACTGAAATTAAATGCTTTTGTCTTGACATCTCAGATTGGCAGAAGATTAATGCTTCTGCAGTGGAAGGATGAAATGCCACAAATGGGTAAATTGCAGTCCTTCCAGATAAAGAAAGTTCAAATCACTCTGAGTGCATCTACAGTTGCGTCTGGCAGACATTCAGCAACCTTGTTGAAAACTGTAGGTTTAATAACACACTCTGGATCGGATTTTTGTCTGGATAAGTGCTGCTCCGTGGCTTAAGATGGTGACTCTGAACCACAATGGAGTCAATTGAAGTGTGAGTTGGGATCATTGCTGTGTCTTTGTCTCCCTCGTTTCCTGGCTTTAATGCCTTGACATGCCACAAAATAGCTTGTCTAGATGTGAATGGTGCTAAGAACATGCAACAAAATTGTTCATCTTATTCACTTTTGTTTTCTACAAGGTGTATTGGTAGATAGAGGGGTGAGCTAGGGATCCGTTATTGATGAGATGCCATCTGATGCATCAGTTTATTTTTATTGGACTGCTAAATAACATCATTATTGTGTGACTGTCTTGTTTGAAGATAAAATAAATAATGAACAGCCCAAAAAGATTAAGTTTCAATTTCACTTCTTGAACTAAACTTAACATCAACACATAAAAAACGTTCTTTTCAGCTCAGAATTGACTTTTTAAATATCTCTATATCACACAAGAATTAAAAAGTACAATCTGAGCCCTGCTAGGTGAGAATAGAGTTAGTGTTTTGTGTCTTAGTGATGCATGTGCAGCACTAAAAAAGTGTTAAAACACACACACACACACACACACACACACACACACACACACACACACACACACACACACACACACACACACACACTCACGCCCAGCAGCAGACTGCAGCTTTGTTCTAAATCGGAGGATCATATCAAATCTTGTCATTAGGCTTTGTTACCAGGACAACAGCATTGCTCCAGCATCTTCTGGGCCAAAGCCCGTCAGGACAGCAGCAGTACAACCAACAGAAAGAATATACCCATGATGAAAATTAAATAAACATGGGGCCAGAATTCATGACAGTGAGCTCTCGCTTGCAGATGACTTGGTGGTTTACAGGGACCCGGTCTTGGTACTGTGGAACCTTTGGAGTGTGGTGAGCCTGTCAAGTGGGAAGCGCTTTCTCTATCCTCTCAGTGCCTGAATGTACACTTGTTTTTCTTTTTCTTTTTGTGACTCCTATATTACGGCAAGGCAAGGCTATGAGTTCACAGCCCAGATAAAGACCTGAATAATTGGCACGTGGTTATGTAATGCCAGGCATATGAGTCCATACAGCAGTGTTGTATAATTCATTGCACTAGTGGAATATGTAAAAGCACTGCTCCAATCCCCTTTAGGTCTAATTAAAAGACTATCAGCCTTTTTACAATGAAAATTCCAGGGGATACAGTGTAATCACATATTAATAGAATGATTACTAAAGAAATAAAGCTCCTTATGCAGATAAGAGCTGCTGAATTTAGCACAAAGCCACCCTTAAAAAATTCATATAAATGTTATTCCTATGATCTTACTTCAGCTCTAAATGTGTGAGCTTGAACAAGCCTTTCCCCACTATCATTTCACAAAATGATAGTGGAATCATGAGACGTGTGGATTGGAGGCTCACTTTAAATTCAGATGGGCACTGAAGATGTATTTATACTGAAAAAGGCCATATTTTCTTGATAATCATTACTGTTAGCAAAGTTATGGCATTTAGCTCATTTGCTTGTGGCAGCCAGTGACTATTCGTCCACACATTTGGATGCATATTCAATTTAAACTCACATAAGGATTTGTTTTCAATGCAAAGTCACCCATACTCATAAAGGATCTAATATTTGAGTGACATTACTGCTGGTCTACAGCCAGCAGCTTTCTAATACTGTGAGTGAGACATTAAGGTCAGCATGCAAACATGCTTACGTTGTGAACATGTGGATGTTTAGCAGGTATACCCATTGATCTCTAGGGCAAATTTGAGACTTAGGCCACCCAGGCAGTCATCTAGAGCGAAAAAGCACCCAAAGAGGAGGACCATTAATTAGGATTAATTAGTAAAAGCTCCTGCTGTATTTTGAAAAGGCTGTTACATCACATCCAGGGCACCTCTTACATTGTTAAAAAAAGGCAGACACCTGAGAGGAGACTACAGTATGTATCTCATGTAACCTGCTGTTTTTCTGATTTTTATTTGCATACATAAGAATACAAAGATTACCAGCTTATATGATCCATGCAAACCTTAGGTTCTAATATGATCCGCATTTAATACAGTATGTGTGCAGATGTGTCCTTAACCCAGCTCACACGGTCTGTGATTTTGTAGCTTTAAAAAAAGAAAACCTAGAATGATGAATGATTTGGTTACCTTATAATACAGAGACTTTGTACAAGTGAGTTAATAGTCAGTTTAACGTTCGCTGGAAGTGTTATGGACATTTGTGCTCTCATGTACAGTGCATGTCACTTACAAAGCATGTCTGAAAACAGCTTAATTTAGAGTGCTGGCATGTTAACATGTTAACAATTACAGCTAGACACAAATGGAGCATAGTGCTAATTCAGCCACAGTGCCAAAGTAGTCCGTGTATTGGCTGATTAGCTGTTTGCAATATGCTTCACAGTCACTGGCTCATTCACAGCTGTGCTGCTAGTAATGTCCTGTCATGTGAGACTGTCATTCTGTATGTGAGGCCATATGTTATTGTGCCAGCAAGTTCTTACATTCCATAAGAAGAAACTGTTAAGAAATAGTAAAAGAAACCCCATAAACAAGAATTTTTTTTTTATAAATTTAAGTGAAAGAAATGCTGATTGTGAGTTACAGAAGTTAGTGGAAGAACTTCTAGCCTGAAAATGACATCATGGTTCACTATGACCTGACATTACATTTACTCTGTTGATGCTCATTCCAAGGCTGTTTGCTGCCACAGCTCCCTCCACCACTCAAACCTCCTCATTAATAGTATTCTGGATTGTTGATTTAGTTAAGCTCAAATTCATGGGTATTTAAGGGGGTGTTATCTCTGTCAGTGGAATCCTAATTGTTGCTTGGATTTTTTGAGATCTTTCCCAAAAAGCAGATACTATTCCAACACATCTGTGTAACGGTTTGCTGTAGCTCGTCCATTCCTTGATGTTCGTCTGACTGGAAGGGCAGCTGAGGTTGAGCCAAAGTATTGGACAGTTTGAATATCTGACCTGATATTGGCAACAGTGGAACAGTCAAGGGATCACCAACAATTTTTCAGTTCAATAATTTTACATACTGCTGAACCAATAACGAGAAGCTCACATTGTTAGAAAAAACAAAGTTAACCAAAATAAATTATTCATCCTATGGGGACCATTGAGATAATTACATGGAAATCTATTCAGTAGATTCGTTTCAGTCTGGACCAAAGTGGTGAAGCAGTCAACCTGACAACACACTGACATGATAAAGTTTTAGGGATTACTGATTTACACATCACAGAATATTCATTCAGTCTGAGAAATAATAATTTCTTAGATATTTTGAGAGTTATATTTTGTACTCAGTGTTCCACCTGTTGAATTCAGGTCTACACTCTGACGTTGGAGATGATCACATGCATGTCTGATGAAGCCCTGAGTAAAATTACTAATACTACTACAATTATTATTATTATTATTATTATTATTATTTCCAGAAATTGTTTCTGCTTCTTTCACATCAACAGCATGTAACCTAACTCAGCCTCAGAGGTAGAACAGCATGTCACATTAGCATGAAAAGTCATTTGAAGAACCACCTGCAAACTGGTAATCCAAAGTTAATCCAATTTTATTACTGTAATAAAAGTACTTTCAAGGTTGTTGTTATTAATACAATTGCAGTTCAAAGTTTGCAAGGTAATAAAATGAAAAGGTTCCCTCAGTTACTTCAACTGAGGGAACAATACATTAAAAAAAAAAAGATGTGAACAGATTCAAAGGTGACATAATTCTTAATTCTTAATGACCAGATTTGTAGAAAGCTTCACAGATATGATAGAGACAACAGTTGGTGCCTTAAGGCCCGAGAGATCGTCTTGGTTTGTAAATTGAGAGCACATCTATCTATACACTGTGGAGAGCTTTATACCTGCAAAAGGCTCTTAGAATCAATTCTAAAAGTAGCAGCTAGCCACTGGATGTTTCTAAGGGCTTTAAAGCTTTATTCTCATTTCTTTTTTCCTTGTCACAGCACGAGTCGCCGTGCTTCTGTAAGTTGTGGCTTTGCTTCAGTAGTGATCAGAACAGCTGATGCTGAAACTAAAGTACTGCGCAAATTAACATTGATGTTGACGATTCATAAAAATCAGACACAAACTCACACTAACCAAATTTCATCCATCCAATAACTGTTAAGACGTTTCAGTCAAAACCACATACGTCAACCTCATTTTGACATTAAAGGGAAAATCAGGGTCCATAGACATCAAGTCCATAGGCTTCATCCTCTGGCAAACATTTATTAACATTTATTATAATTCTTATAATTTCATCTCATTTTCGGTCTGGACTACAGTGATGGATGGAGTGACTGACAGACCCTGCTATTTCAGAGCTACTCCACTATCGTGCCTAGAAATCACATGTTCCAAGAAAAAGGAATTAAATTCTCGCTTTGGAAACCAAAGGTGATGACTGAACCCCACTCTGAATGTAATGAACTGTCAAATTATTCAGGGTCTTTACTTGATTCTGGCAAAAATGTATTGGTCAGCTATCACATTAAGATCTACTGTAAGTATGGAGCATGTTTGATTGACATGTGCAGCTGAGTAGCACAGTAGCTCACTGGTTTCTTCTGATGTGAGCATATTATTTTACTCCTTCAGGATCAAGCATTCTTGATCAAAAATGAACTCAGTTTTTAGTATATGCTCCATCTACATTTATTTATTTAAGTACTATTTGTAATCATTACAGAAACATGCGTTCATCCTGGATGGAGTCTGAATGTTGGCAGTGGTCGAGCTTTGTCATTAGCATGAGGAGCTGAAATCATCATACCACAGGTGCAGCTAAATGGGCTAATAACAAGCATGCTCATTAGTCTTGTAAGTAAGAGAAGAGGAGTCGTTATTTTAGGCTTAGTTGATTGGATGGTGTGAACCAGGAGGGAGCTGCTACTTGAACTATAAAATAATAGAGGGAAGCATGGCTCTGGGGGAGTAATAAATAGAGAGGTCAACTGATAGCAGGTAAAATCAATAAGCTTCATTAAAATGTGGACTAATTTTAAAAAATACACAATAAAGCATTTATTGAAAAGCCAAAAGAGAAATACTATTTTGATTCTATTATTTGATATTTAAATACAGTTTGAGTGACATATAATCAGTTCACTCCCACTTATTGATTGACTGCTGCCTGGCCGTCATCAAAGTCTTCGCCGTCTTCCCAATCAAGCGACGCCAATTTGGATGTTCATCAGTGGGTGGAGCAACATGATTTCATTGATGTGATATGACAGGACAGTGACAGTGAGGGTGCTCTTAAATTATCTCTTTAATCTACTGCTGACAGATCACACACTGAATGAATGAACGTCACAGAAACTGTGCGGGTTGTTTTGCATTGTATGTGCAGGATTCCTTTCATTTCTTTATGGTCTTGATTTTTACTAATTTAAAAATTGAACTAAATTACATGCAATTATACTTGCATGTTGTGTCGCTCCTGAGGGGACTCCAGCTTACAGTATGTAGTCCTCCTCCCCCTCGCTATTGCCTGGTGAATATAGGGAGCCGCAGCTAATCACAAAGGAGCATACCAGTATAACATAATTGGGTGGGGATACGAGGAAGACTTCAGTGTGTACAAAATATAGAAAACCAGTGATCCCTAACTAGAGATAAACTCAATCCAAAACAGTGCAATGAAAAGCTGAGCTCCATAACTACCCAAAAAATATCAGCAAAAAAACAAGCAAACAGAAATGCCAACTCTGTTTCAGA
Source organism: Ctenopoma multispine (assembly GCA_034779795.1). Taxonomy (NCBI): domain Eukaryota; kingdom Metazoa; phylum Chordata; class Actinopteri; order Anabantiformes; family Anabantidae; genus Ctenopoma; species Ctenopoma multispine. Next base: position 4,091,359 of record JAUYWH010000027.1, on the reverse strand, counting down.
GAGCTTCCTGACGGGGATTGTACAGTGTTTTCAGATTGAGCTGCCTGTGATTTAACTGGGCGGGTAAAGTAAAACATTACACATTTGTGCTTTGCTAAATAACTGTTGCTTCAATGATGGAATCAATATAAACGTGTTTATTTGTGTAACTAAAGACCTCTGACATTTTAATTTAAAAAATCAGTATTATATATATAAACCCCTCTCCTAAATGAAAATGAGATATTTATGACAACTGGATGTGTTCTAGGCTCTGACTGGCCTATCAGCTAAATCTGCCGTAGTCGTGAAGCAGCACACATTCTCACATTTAAACAGTTACACATTCACCAGAGGGGGTGTAACCGATGCAGGTTGTTACTGAGATTGTCCAGAACAAGTCAAGGACCACACACTTTAGACACACACACACACACACACACACACACACACACACACACACACACACACACACACACACACACACACACA
>JAUYWH010000027.1:4073411-4088533 GCA_034779795.1 Ctenopoma multispine | reverse complement strand
GGAAGAAAGAAGTCCAGTTGCCATGACTCAATCCTCAGACTACTTTACCTGGATGACTGAGAATCTTCACAGACTCCTACTCCTGACCTACACATGGTAATGGTTAAAGTTTCTCCTCCAGCTTCTCATCATCCACATGTTGCTGCAGGAAACTGAATCTTTGAACAAATTTCTGTTGTTGTTGTTCTTAACATGAATCAACTGTTGTTTGAGTCCAAATCCTGTCTTAAATGTGCAAAACTAGCAAAACCACATCAGGGGTCATCCACCAGTAATCTTCTGACTGTGATGTATATCCGGCCTGCTCAAAGTCACCTGATGTAGTGCTACTATCCTTCCAGTTTTGTAGTCAGACTAATGATCATTGCACAACTCTTGCACTATATAGTTTATGGCTGGAGTTCTACCTGGCTAACCTGCTAACAATAGTCATTTCTCAGTGGTAAAGGGGTCTTTTTGTATGCAATGCAGGTTGTTGACTGTTACATTTCATTATGAGTTAAGGGGCTTTTTGTTTGTTGTTTTGTATATTGCATAATCTCAACAGATGCCAGCCTGATGCAAGCTACAGATAAAACATAGTTTGAACATTTCAGCTGCTCCCACAGGTCTCCCTCCACCATCCTCAGCACCTCCAAACATGTTATTTTCCAAAAAAAAAACTTTCAAAAACTATACTTAGAAGGGAAACATCTGATGAAATCAGTTTCTCCGTGGATTAGAGTGGAGAGGAGGTGATAGTGAGAAAATAACAGTACGGTAGAGTTAGGCTTGATCATTATCCTGACTAGCTGAGATTGGAGTGATAGTTTGAGCAGTTTTACTAGGTAAAATGTAATGAGGCAAAAAGCAACTATGATAGGAAATAAATGTGGCTGGCATGACTAAAACAAAATATTATAATAATATTTACCTTAGTGTAAATATAGTCTGAGAAGAAGACCAAAACGGATATTAAGAAGCTGGAGGTGCTGCACCAGGACATGTCCTCATCTGTGTTAAGTCTTTTAGCAGCAGAGGCTACAAGCTATTATTCCTGAGCTTTAGCCGTGACAATAATAATAATTATGAGACGGCTGGAGCTGAAGAATCGAAGTGCCCATTTAGCAGATGAGTTTCGAAACGACCTCCTAAAAAAGAAGTGGCACCTGGCCAGCCAACGTGTCAGCACTCTCTGTCTCTCCTTGTCTCACCCCATCCCTCTGTTTCTCATGTCTTTCTTTGTGTTTCTCGCACCCTCTCTGTCAGTGTCGCACCCTCTCTGTCGGTGTCGCACATTCAGTGTCAAGCTTTCTCAGTATCATTTCTGAAAAGTGGTAGACCAGTGAAATGACATGCACCCAGGCACACAAACACGCACATACATAGAGTACATAGCACATATTCTTTACACTAGAGCAGTCACAAGAAATGATTTCTCACTTACACACACACAACCCCTGTTATAGATACACATGCAAAGAGACACAATCTTCTTGTCCATTGTTACTTCTGAGGACACACAGACCCTCTGATTTCACCAAAGGGGAAAAGAATCTCATGCTGCCCATCAGATACACAAAAACACACATGCTGTGTGTTGTTTCATCTTGTGATCAGGCTGCAGAGGAGCTGCATCAAACTAACTACCCTCTGCAGAGAGCGAGAAGTGAAGAAGAGGAGAGCAGAAGACTGGGGATAAATTAGAAAGGGGAGACAAAACAAAACTAAGAAAAAAAGATGAGAGATGGAGATGTTTGTGTGCCCCACATAGTACACAGGAAGCTGAAGTTAAAGGGTGAACAGAGGAGTGAAAAGAAGAAGAAAAGATACAAACCACTTTAACCAGTGTTTTCTTTGTATTGTTTCAGGTATTTCAGTATTTTCATTCTTTTTATTCCATGGCTATATGATGTACTAGTCAGTCCTTTGGTGAGGTTATGGTCTGAATATTAGCCTCAAAAAAATGTTCTCCAACAAATACATTTACACGCTACAAGTTTATGCTAACAAATACATAGAGGGAAAGTTAAGCAGGGAGAGTCTGTCATTAGATGAACAACACAGAGAATTTGCAGACACTGGAGAACAGTATTTGCATTCTGCATTACGCAGGTTCTTACAATTAGGCTAATGGAAAAAACGGGTTAAAGCTGCTCTACTGAATATTTCAACAATGGATTAAATATCCATGTTGTGGAAGCTGTCACTCATAATTCTAAAACCACAGAATATTACTACAAAATATGCAGTTTCCATCAACTTTGGTCTTATAGCTGACGATTTTACTATGTATTGGTTCAGTTTCATAGTCTCTCATCAATCATATTTGCATACAGGAACTAACATACTATATGTTACATGTTTAACACAATCAGTTACTAGGTGATGAAAACAGTCACTACGCCCCACTATGCTCTGCATTGTATTTATTTCATTATGAAGTAACAGTTAATATATACAGTTTAAAGAGAGAGACTGTGGGAGAAAGTGTGGCAGGATACCCAGGCGAAGACACAAATTGCGGTAAAGGTGGATGTGTATATGAACTGTGCTCAAACATGAGAGAGGGTGAACAGGGAAGAGAGGCAGAGCAGACTGGGGCCTGGTGATAAATGATTCGAGTGCTGCACGGGACGCTCTTGCCACTTCATCTTACACAGCTGACCTTGGGCTTATGAGCTGTAATAAAACGTAGCCAAGCACTCCTGAAATTGGTCCTCTCTAATGCTCAGCAGCCAGCTGCATTAGCATATGGCTCTTATAGAGTACAGTACATTCTGCACATACAAATATTGCGCCACGGGGTTTGTGAGCGAGATGACGGAGGTGATGAAGACAAGGAATGTAGGGTCGATGGCAGTGACAGGAAAAGAGGAGATAGGAGGACGAAGAGAAAATGTAAGACGAATGGTTGAAAAGGAATGAGAGCGGTGATTTTTGTGAAAGCAAAAGTGGATGTGATGATAGAGAAGGATGAAGCACTTTAATGGAAGGAGGGGAGGCGATAGGTTGAGGGAATGACATGAGATCAGGGTTTGATAGATTAATGAGGGGAAAGAGGCAGGAGAGGAGAAGGAAGTGTTAAGGAATGGTTGAGAAAAGTGTAAATGGAGATGATGAAGAGGGGAAAACGTAAAGCACGCTTTAGCCTGTGACATTTCCATAGTTGTCCTAATGTATATTACATAACGTTAACTGCGCTTTGCTGCTGTTGCATCAGTCATGAAGGGATTTGAAATGTCACCTCTTAGTACAACATGTTCTGTTCCTACAGTTGCGGCAGCTGTGAGTGGGAAGATGATGATGAAGACTAAGAGGAGAGATTACTCCATCCCTTTTTTAACACCTTTAAATTTTTCCTCTGTGGCTTCTTTGTGCACAGAGGAAAGCAGCATCCTCCTCTCCATCCTAATCATATGATCTTCTTCTCTTCATGGGGACAAAAAAAAAAACAAAAAAAAAACACCTTCATCTTCTTTTCGATGGCTAATAACAGCAGAACAAACAGCATGTCTCTCTCATAGCCCAGCTGGAATTATCTTCATCCATTATTATATTTCTGCAAGGTCTCTGTGCTCCTCTCCAGAGGCTCATGGGCATGTAATGGAGCTGTGAAGAACAAATCTTGGCCCAGTACAGATTAATTGGTCTGTTTGTTTGTTTAGACAAATAATCAATTAATTCCAGTGTAGAGCTGATTAAGTGAAACACAGAGAGATGAGAAAAAGAAGAAATGGAGAATAAATACCTGAGAGACAATAGACGAGTGAGCAAACCAGCACTGAGCTTTGAAATGACCATATTCTGAAAGAAGTGAAACTGGATTGACACTTTAAGTACTGTTAATTTGAACATCGACATTTAAGGTAGTTAAATTTACATTTTTTGTCATTAGGAGATAACATTTTTAGAGACTAGTTTAAGGGATTGCAGTGTTGGTCGAATGGTTGGAACATAATTTTGGTCAAGAATAAAATGTCCCAACAGCTGCTGGGTGGATTGCCATGAAATTGTCTGCGTCTTTCACTTTTTCTCCACAGTATCAACCTTAATTACTTAGGTGATTGATTGACTTTTCCAGTTTTCACTTTTGTTTTTAAATAGCTTTGCAATGACCTGAAGGATCAGCTCTGACTTTACCTCTAGTGCAGTTAGAGCTCAGGTAATTATTTATTTGTTTTTTTTTTACTGCAGTGTCTCAAATATTAATGGATAGATTGCCGTCAAATTTGCACATATCCACGTCCCCTTCAGAATGAGTTGCAATATTCATCTAGGTGAATCATCACATCACAACCTCAAATGCTTTATGGCAAAATCCAGTCCTTGAGAATCTGTATTATAAGGTTACATTTTTTCCCTTGTCACTATAACTTTAACAGACAGATTGCAATAACATTTTTCAAGAATGTTCTTCTTCCACCAGCCATACATTTTACACAGGGCAGACAGTCATTAAATAGACAGAGCAGGCATAGACATGACTTACTGTATATGAGAATTAGTTTTAACTCCAAAAAAATACCAACATTGTCTGCATGTCCTTTGTTCTGTGGAAGTGATTTTATGTCGTGGGTTGCAATGGAAATAGTATGACATTTATGACAAATAATAAACAAAAACATTATTATAGTAAGCAGAGATTCTGCAGTAATCTTGCACCCTAAAGAATCTTTTCACCATGCAACATGGCAGTAACAGTTATTTTATTGAAGCATCTATACAGAACATTTGTGTTGACTGATCAATCCTACATTCACGGTTCTTCAAGCTGGCTACTAACTGGCATTTCCTCAATGTGCCACTTTATTTTGAAAATCGAACATGAAATAGCAAACTGTGTAAACTACAATGCAGGCAGTAAGTTTAAAAGGATTTTTCGGCTGTAGCAGAGATTTCCACTCCAGCGACTGCCTTCGAGGTATTGTATAATTCATCAATATCGCACTGCTTGTGTATGGGAAGCACTGAAGTCATTCCACAATGCGTGAATGTCCTCATGTTGTTCATATCATTATTCTCATTAACATGCATTTTAGTGGCTTCTTGTTGGGTTTTAATATCCCAAGGCGGTCTAAGTGTTGTTGCAGAAGCAGTTTCACCATGACAAAACTTTTTAGAGGAAAATAAACTTGTGCTTTTTTGCTGTGTAATTGATCAGAAGTTCAGGCATTAGCAGTGTCATATACTATATATACAATAAAATGCAAGGTTCCGGGTATAGACTGCTGTAGCCTGTATTTTTTGCCACTGTGTAGCTGAGAGTCTAGTAAAACAGTGTTGGCATGTTCATGTGAGAGAGATGAAGTGATGAGTCCTGCATAAACACTATAACAATAAAAGGCAATTAAAAATACCGCATCATAAAGACAGAACTGACTGGAAGGAAGACACCATATTAACTTATAAAAAGCAGTAGTAATTGGAAACACAAGTGAGAACAGATTGTATATGTTTTAAGCCCCTTTTTATAACCAGTTTGGGCTGAGCTGGAAGATAACAGGTTTTTGGCTGTTTAACATTTTAAGATACAAAGTCACGGAATAAGGAGTTCACAAGTCACGGATATAAGAATGTGCCATGTCATATTAAGACTTTGTAGGTGATTAAAGAACTCCTAAATTGCTTTTTAAATTTAAAGGACAACCCATGCAGAAAAGCTAAAACAGGGGTTACATGCTATCATCGATTAGTTTGATGAACATTGCAACTGAACTCTGAACCAACTGCAGTGTTTTGACTGGGACAAAAATAAGATGCTGCTTCTGGAGAACCAGCAAATAAATCAACTAGACAACACATGATATAAGGCAAATGAAGTCATGGTTTATTTATTTTATGTTGTCTATGTATATTTTACTTTTGCTTTTCCTTGTTTGTCAGTTTCTTCATGTTATTGGTTTTCTGTGCCCGTACACACCTGGACATGTCACTGCTCAACCATGCCCTGGTTCTTTGCCATATACACACACACAAACACACACACACACAAACTGTCACACACACCACTGCCATGCTCAGCTGCAGCCAATGGCCTAATTGGTTGCAGCCTCACTCCATACCTTTCTCCCACAGCCAGACATTGTCAGAACTTTTGTTGTTGTACTCCTCTGCTGTTCTACCCTTGTTGTCTTGCTCCATGCCTGGTTCCCTGCCTTTACATTATTTTGATTCTCCTCTTGTTGTTTTGTAAGTTGTGGTTTACGAACTGTGTTTTGTATTTCTGGTTTGCTGCTTTCTTGTTTGCTCCTAGTCTCATGCTCCTGTTAATTTCTTGCTAGTGGTTTTGTTCTTGGTTGTTTCAACATTGTTGCAGTAGTAGTTTTCCTCTTTTGAATCTAGTTCTTTTGTCTGTTCTAGTATATTGTTGTCACCATTTGTTACACCGTTCACAGTAAGATCCGACCACATTAAGGCCCAGTACACAAGTGTGAGGGGTTAACCACAGTTTAATAAAAGAGCAAAGAGACAGAGAGGTTCTGTGAATCAGATTCAGCCATTAGCTAAAATCAGATGAGTATCAAAATTCCTAAAACTAAACAATATGAAAAGTCCAGCTAGCCATTGGAAGTGTACTGCAAAGAGTGCGATTAGAAATAAGGCTGCAGCATCCAGCCACTTGTTTTGCGAGGTCCGCAGCTCCCTTGGCCCATCTCACAGCAAAGCCTTCGATGTCATAGTGCCACAGTGAGAGAGAGACAGAACTTTTCCTCTGCCCTGTCGACTTAGTCTGGCGTTGTGCTCCGTACCCTAAAAATCAACAATTAAATACACACTAAAAGACCTTCCCATAATGTTAAAGGATGCTAAAAACACTGGCTACCCTGTGACAAGAGACTCACTGTGAGGAGCTGACAGATTTTTGCCTCTGTTCTCAGCTGTACTGAAGTAATGAACAACTTAGACAAAACTCAGTCCATGCTACTAACTACTTTCATAGTCCATCCTGGTGTTCATTCTCCCCAACCAGGCCACACAGCCATGCCCCAGGCTGCACAGGTCCCACCAGCCTGCATGTACCCAGACCTGCAACCACGAGACCTCTATCACCCTGAGTCTGTCTGAGGCCCAAGAGATTTGGTCCCAATTAAAGGCCCAAATGGAAGGCCACTTACTCCTCTCTCTCCTGGACTCTGGATTCAGAGGTCTCCTATGACCCTGCCAGTTCTTGGGGCAAAGCTTGCAGTTCCAATCCTGTTCTGTTCTCATCCTCAATGTACCCCACACAGGCTGCCCACCTGAAGATCTCCGGTCTCCTTTCCTGCCGCCTCCATGCCATTCACCTGATGATTTTGTCTCTCCATGGTTCCTCATATTGGACTCTCTTTGCTCAGCATCGTCACATCACAAGAGTGATTTTTAGTTTAGCTTTATTTCCCCCTTTGTTCAGTCATGTTTTGTAACATTGAAGTCTCTTGTGTGCACTTGGGTTTCGCCATTTTGTGACAGACCACAGACTATACCTTCATATCTTATTGTCCACTGACATGTGACATAGTCTGACATCAGTTTAATAGGCACAAACATGACTGAACTTAGTTAAAAACAAGTAAGTCAAGTATCAAATCAATAGCTGAAGAGGAGAGAATGTAATAAACGAGGTGGAGTGCTCTTTAACAATTGCCTAAAGTGTTTGTATTTAGGGTAAAGTGGGTGTGAAGTGTCAGATACTGTTTAGAGAGCCTTCTGCCAGGTCTGCATATGCAGCATATTTGACATTTGTTTATGTGGCCTTCCAATAAATATACTGCCTACATACAAAGTATATCCATTTTGTGCCAATTTCTTTCTATTCTTGGTTCCCACATTCTGAGTTCCTTTTTACTGTAGTGACAAAGTAAAAGTACAGTTTGGATTCATATAAATGGTATTTTGTCAAGATAATATAGTTTCTATCGCATGTTTTCATGCACAATGGCAATTCAAGGTACTTTAAATAAGCATAAAAGCAAATTGATTAATAATGAATAATAAATAAATAAATTATGTCTTATTGGACTTTGCAATGTGCACGATAATATCACCCTCTATCTTTAGACACTGGACACAAAGTCACAGGAACCCTGATGTTTGACCGAACAGATGGACAACCCAAAAACAGAGGCAGAATAAGATGCAATAGACGCTAGAACTGACACCTGAAGAATCATATGGGTCAGTGGGGCTGAATTGAAACAGTTCCTCATGTAAAGAATATGTGCATTTCTACACTACATTAGCTCAATTTAATCTTTTGCATTTTTGCACTTATTGCTGACTGGAGGTGCACTTTCAAACTGAATGCTTAATTATATGATTTTAAGGACTTTTTAAGAAATTACAGTACATTGTGAGCAGAAGAAATATAGTGTGTATGTGTGTGTGTGTGTGTGTGTGTGTGTGTGTGTGTGTGTGTGTGTGTGTGTGTGTGTGTATCGGTATTTACACATAGGTTTGTGTGTATGTGTTTGTAAGTGTTGTTTGTGATAAGTCCAGCAAAATGGGCAGGAGGCACATAGTCACACATCACAGCTTGCCTTCCAGAGGAGGTGTCCGTCCGTCACACTTTCCTCTTCAGCAGTCACTGCCAAAAGACACAGAATATCTCACCAACACAAATAAGTCCTATTTAGTATTCTTTCTGACAACCGGCTCTTCACTGTACACTCCTCACACAATGATGCTGCAACTCTTTCAGAGAATGGTTTTGCAAGCATCGTTATGCACTGATCATGAATGAAAGTACTGTATTGCAATAATTAACTGCAGTGCTGCAGCACTGTTTTGTTTCTGACGGTGAGTGGCCTCTTGAATAAATCTGCTGGATATACAATTTTCACATCACATTCATACTACAATGCATTGAACACTGTACTAAATGGTTCTAAATAGACTAATAGATCTGATAGTGAATTTCCAAATCCAGAAATGTCAGCAGACAAAGTGATTGAGAAGTCAGATGATCTTATCAACCATAAAGGTGAATTTGGCCATGACTATAACAAGAGCAAAAATATTATTATTAAATACATAAAAAAATGTATTATGGTAAATGTGTTGCACAACATAGCTTATACCGTAAGCTTATATAAGGGTATTAAAAATATATTGTATTCATTTTCAAAATCTGGAATGTTATGAAAACATCAGTAATAAGAGACAGGAAACAGTGACATGAAATGAACCATTTCTTTGTATAAAACTTCTTATCACCTTCTTTGTGGTTGCAGTACCTCAATATCTGTCATTGAGCCATTTAAGTACCTGTTTCTGAGAAACTGCCATCAGTCTAGAGTCAAGCTGATGCTTACTGGGGCTGAATTGCATGTTTGGTCTCTGTGGGCTTTTGCTTTTTCCCTTTGAGCTTCTCAGTTCTCTGGTTTCCCTCTGTGGATGTGTGTGTGTGCTTTCACACAGTGCAGTTGTTTATTCTGACTTGACGTTTCCCTTGACCTCCGCAACAACTGTTAAAAATTCATGTAAACCCTGCAGCCAAATCATTGCTCTTCACAGTAAAATAGATTACTGTCTGTGGCAGTTTGAACATTTCTATAATAGTAATACAATTACTTAAAGGATGATTATGCTCTTTGATAATAGGGTGTTATTTTTGTAATTTTGTCATTCCAATCTGTAGTTATAATATAGTCACAAAGTTCATTAGATGTGAGATGTGAAAACATCCCTGAAAAGGCAGATGGAGGATATTTTCTAATAATGTTTGGACTTAAGAGAAAGGCAGTAGCTAGCAAACAAGGACAAAGAATGCATGTTCAAAGACTGCATTACTTTAACACTGTTGTAAACACAAAAAATGACCAAAACTGCTGCAGCAGAACCAACGATATTTCTTTTTTAAACAAAGGATGTTTCTTCCTTTTCAAAACTCTCGTGCCTACATTACCCACAGTGCTACTTGATCGCCATCAGTTGGGAGATCTAGGGAGTGTTATCTTAGAACAGTAGCACCTGCAGCCATGTAGCCTTCAGCTTCGCTTTTCGTGATTTGCTCAGATCTTTCTAACTTAACACCACCATCATGTTTTTTATTTTTCCAGATTGTCCTCAGATTTGCTGACTTACGCGACATCACTTAAGGAGCAACAAAAAGCTTTACACAACTCTGATCACCTATGCTGTAGTATCCTCGAAAACCTCTACCGACTCCATCCAGTGATATTTTGCTGCTCTCATTTTTTGCGAACTGTGATCCAGTAAATACATTTTAAGTAACTGTGTGTGAAAGTAATGCCACTGCGATTGTGTGATAGTGACGGCGATGTGGGAATGGGTTAGATGTGCCACAGACAGAAAGTGTGCTAAAAATTATTGTCCACTGTTTGCTGCAAACTTCTAATATAGTACATAGACAAACTTCCCAGTTTGCAGGTGTGATCATGGTAAACTTTTCCTGCAAATAAAGTGGACTAGGGCAGTTTAGGACAAAAACATGTAAAACTTGTTTCATCCTTTAGACTGCTTGTGTTTCGTAACCCAGGTGATTCTGGTATAATGTCTCTTTGTTTCAACTTTGGAAATAATATGTTACCATAACCTATACAGACGATGTTCAAAAGAAAATTATACAGTATGTTGTTATATGTTTTGCACTGATGGTGATTAACATGATTCTTATCACAAACAAGCTAGATTTCAGATTCACAAAAGAGTACATGTACCTGTACATGGTTATTTATTTGGTAAGATGCTCAATTTGTACAGTAGTTCTTTCCTTTTTGTTTCTTATAACCAATTATGCCTTCATCTCCTGCGCATAGCAATTACACTAAATGAGGGAGAGGCTAAGGGTTGGAGATAATGGAAATGTATTCCTCCCAGTTAATTGAGAATCACAAGTAAGTGTGCTGTACTCAAAGGTGATGAAATAAAAATGGACATCTGCATTTTGGAAGTGAGTGCACAATCATTTGAAGGTTCAGATCTTTGCTCTACTGATCTACTGATCTGATCGAATGCACAGAACACACTCTGTGTGCAAAAGCACATTGCTTTGATTCATTATTTTCCTTTAAACCTTTGTTAACCCTTTAGAAAGTTGACAAAGGAACCTAGTGTAAGGCAACGCACACAAACAGTAGTTATCCAGCGCAGACACCACACACACATAAACACACATGTAGTGATGGATGCACAGGCATGGTGTATAAACAAATACATGCACATGCATTTTGCACAAGGACTTTACAAAAATACACTTAATTTATTGCTCACGGACGTGCACACAACTGCACAAACGTCTCAGATTAACTCTCATACTCACACATATAAAGCACCAACCGAAAATAACACACACTTCAGCTCATTTCTCAGGGAATGACGACCGTGGAGTGTGTCACAGATGTCAGCAGTGACTGTCACGCCCCAGGGGATTCTGGGAACCGAGAAAGATGAATAAAAAAAAAACTAGAGGAGTCTGAATTTGGAAGAGCATAGAAAGAGAGATAGAGAGAGAGCGAAAGAGAGATGTGAGTACAAGCCAAAGAGCAGAAGGTGAAGATGAAGGCAAGGGAGGAACAATCAATTTTCTGACATCTCTAAATGTGCACTTGATGATGCATACCTAAACAGGCCTGAAATGGTCTGCAGGGAAAGGAGAGGGGAGTGGAAGAGGTGAGTGAAAAAAAGGGAAGGGTGGGGGGTGTATAGGGAAAGTGAAGGATGAGATTAATGAAAAGAAATTGGGAGGGAAGGAAATAAAGAGGGAACTAAGTTGGAGAGACTGTTACATACGTCCATTTGGGCCTTATACAGCAGTTGGTCCTCTAAGGACTCTGCGCTAAGTGAAGCGGTCAGCCTTGCAGGTTGTTCTTAAGGTCCGCCAAGAATGAGGGGAGTGTAAGAGAGAGTGGAGAGGAGGGGAGGTGAATACTGATGAGGAGGAGGTGAAGGAGCGGCCAGAGATTGTCCGTGGGACCTGTAAGCGTTCTCACCCTCGCCACAGTCCATTTACGGCAAAAGCCTCCAAAAGCTTTTGGCTACGCAGCATAAAGACTGAGATAAGAAACTTTGTCTCAGCCTACTTTTCTGAAGATTATCTTTAAGGCATTTTTACTTTCTAAAGAGAAAATGGGCGAAATAGTGAGAATTATTCACAGAAGTTGATTTAATTTAACAAGTAAAACTTCAATTTTATTGGTGGCTGGCGGTAGTAATAATGGACTTGTCTTAAATACTCAGTGATACGTAAATCTGCTGACTGTGGTCATGTAAGTAGTTTGATCTCAAAAGGTCCATTCCATTAGAAAGAAAGTGCAAGCACTGAGACTCCTCTCCTACACTCACTCTCTATCTTTTCCCCGAAAAGGGAGGGAAGATTAATGAATTAATGAAGCATAATTACATCTTCACACATGTCCTCAATTTAAAAAGTGCAATGTAGATCTACTCTTAAGATCTCCAAAAGTACAAAACAGAAGAGCTCTTCATAGATGCACCTCACAAGTTGCTCCATAAGACTTCTCACAGTAATGTCACAAGGTCAGACCTGGTAACATTTACATAAGACAAGTCAAAACTGAATGCTGCAACTTTAGTGCAAAGAAAATAGCAAGGGAATTGCATGTTTAGGGAATTAGAGTGCACCTCTTGTAATATATGTGTAATTTAATTATTATTTCTTAAAGCTATAATAAGCAAGTTCACAACATCAAGCTAATAGCATGAGACGTGAAGGCAGATCGCTCTGATCCACCCACCCTTCACATTCCTTGCCTCACTACGCTCCACAGAGCCCTTCACCTACTCTACATCTTTGCTGTGTTTTCTGCCTCTAGCATTCAAACTACATGTTAGCCTGGGGAAGCTTAACTCCCCCACCTGATCTCCTCCAGAAGCAATAAAATCACAAGTGCACAGTACATTGAGTTTGATGGATAAATTTGAAAAAAACAAACATTTAAAGTTGGGTTTTGATAGAATCTGTGGCTGTATATGATTGTTAAATCCTTACCTTCAAAATGAATTTGGTTATTCTTTATACTTCTAGTAGAAGAAATAGAAAGTAGCTAAGTACATTTTCTCCAGTATTATTAAAGTGTTTTATTGGGGGGGTTAAGCTTAAACTTGGTTAAGTTTAGCAACAGATTGTGGCTTTGTTTAACATGTGCAAAGTAACTGTTAATTTTTTTCTCTATTATCCAGTGCCTAAACACAACCATAAAAACTCAATTTCATACTGTGAAATTTGATATTTTGGTGAAAATATAATAAAACTGAAGGTTCATCAAATATTTTGGCAAATAAAAATCACATCATTATCCTTTTGTTTGAGAAATATTTTCTTGATATTATATATCAATGTATTTTTTGAATTGTTATTAATAAATAATAAACACAGTCCTCACAAAAATGTGTTTGCGATAGAAGCATTTTTTAGTAGGTTTTTCCCCAGGTAAATACATGCATAAATTACTTCTCATGTTAATGAATCATATAATAAAGGTATGGTGTAGTGATGCACACAATTGCATCTGATCCATGATGTTGAAGTTGGATGACATTTGGTTGTTGATAGTTTACATTTATTTTGTTAAATGTCAACATTAACATTAGCCCTTGTTCAGTGAAGGTCTCCTGCACAATATCCACTGGATCAGGTAATACTGACTGTATTCCAATTTTAAACTGCAATATGTTACACCAACACCAGGCAAACACTTAATATGGTGTTTACCTTGAATGTATAACACTTGTTTTCTCTGTCCCATCCCCTGGTACCCCGCTCCTACCAGTCAATGTTAAAAGTCTACGAGGTTTCCCACTGATCTGTGATCCATTACTGCCGCTCTTTTGTGAGTGCAAAGCTACATGCTACTGTATCAGTAACCAAGAATATCACCATGTGAGGTTTGTACACAATGTCAGCTGAGGCTTGGTTTGGTTAAAAGCATAAAAACTAAAAGCTCTGTATTTATCAGGATTTCTTGCACAGTTTTTATTATATTTTTTATTATATTATTTTCTTATTATTTCAGTGCTACAGCAGCAACAATGAGAAAAAGCAGTTTGAAGAAAAATTTTAAAAGTGTTATTTTTCTGGAAGAGATGAAAACACTGCTTAAAAAAAGGGCTAGGCACTGATGACCCCTGCTGCGATGCTCGAAAGTGTATGCAACACCATTTTTAAAAAATCTATCTGCAATAAACCAAGTAAGAATTCATCATATTCAGCACTTTTGAGCTAAAGTTAAGTGCAGAGAGTTTTGATATTTGGTATTAAGTATGTATATATAGATACATGGACAGAGATCTAGCATTTATGGGCTGTCTCAAGTGCACTGTAATGCACTTATCTTTGTTAATGTGATTAAAAAATATATTCCTTTACCAAAGTAATCATCAGAGATGCCAATACTATTAAGAGCAAGAATGCAGTAAGGTATTGGACTCTGAACAAAGCCGAATAAAGTCAACGACCAATGGCAGAAAGTTTTAATTGACTTGTGTAGAATTTGTTTGCTGCTACCCACATATATTGTATACAGCATGTTTCCTAGCTACTATTCAATAACAATCAGAATATGCTTGGTATAGTTCTTGGTAGAAAAGGTCAAGTCAGTGCAAACACTTGCTGCATCCGACAAAGCACTGAGACAAAGTTACACAAGATAACCAAATAACTATCTGTTCAAATGCAAAAGTTATTTAAAATAAAACAAAAGCTGTTTAAGGAGAAAACTACGCAGGTGCACTACAGTTAGCAGAGGTACCACAACTTCTTGGTAAAAGGATAATCTTTATCAATAACTGGAATCATCTATGGAGTATCAAGCTTCTTGTTCAGGGTTAGGAGATGTACATAAAGCTAGCTTTTTTGACCTAAATCAAAAAGTAAGAAAAGTAAGACCTTACACATTATACGAATATATACAGAATAATGTAGAAAACCCAACATGTCCCACTTGAGCAAGCAGGTAAGGCAACAGTGGAGATGAAAAACTCCCTTTAACGGAAGAAACCTCCAGCAAAACCAGGCTCTGGATGAGCGGCCATCTGCCTTAACCGGTTGGGGTGAATGGACAGAGGAGAGAGAAAAGAACAGGAAACAGAGATCAATACAACAAGAAGGAGCAGCAGACGAGGCACTGGGCAGGTTGGCTGGACCAGCAACTACAGCTCCAGGGTCGAGGATACCTGAGGAA
>JAUYWH010000027.1:4030373-4073134 GCA_034779795.1 Ctenopoma multispine | reverse complement strand
TATGGAGTCCCCCAGCAGACTAAACCTATAGCAGCATAACTAAGAGATGGTTCAGAGTCACCTGAGCCATCTCTAACCATAAGCTTTATCAAAGAGGAAAGTTTTAAGTCTAGTATTAAGGGTAGAGAGGGTGTCTGCCTCCCGAACCTGGGTTGGGAGCTGATTCCACAGGAAATGAGCTTGATAGCTAAAGGCTCGACCTTCCAGTCTGCATTTGGAAACTCTAGGAACCATAAGTAGACCAACACTCTGAGAGCAAAGTGCTCTGCTAGGATAATAAGGTTCTATATGTTGGGGCCTGATTATATAGTGAGGAGGATTTTAAACTCTATTCTAGATTTTACAGGGAGCCAATGGAGAGAAGCTAATGTAGGAGAAATATGATCTCGTTATTTCCAGTCAGACCTCTGGCTGCAGCATTCTGGATTAACTGGAGGCTTTTGAGAGAGCTATTGGGACATCCTATCAGTAATGAATTACAGTAGTCCATCAACAATCAACAATCATTCTCTTTAGACTGGACTATAGACACTGACAAGAAGCTTGGACCTCAGTTGCATTTTATCATGTAAATGTGTAGGCAGCTTCACATGAGGTTGTCTGACTAACCCCCCATGTCAGTCCTCTGCAGAAGTCTTAGCATTTGTCTTCCTCAATCAGACATAGTAACATACAATATCTGTGACACTCCCTACACGGCACAAACATCAACTGGAGAACATCAACTTTGAAGTTAATCAGCCCTGCATTATGCTACTGTCAGTGCTGGTGTTCTCTCTCTCTTAGTGTCTTCTCAGCCTAATGCATTTCAGATCATGTTAGGAATGTTGAGTTAAGATAGATTTTCCCCAAGTCTGTTTGAGGGAATATCCAAATCTTTGGACATTTTTATAATATATTTCACAGATTTCCCACCCAGATTTCAACCTTTACAGAGTGCTCAGACTGACCTTACAAAGTTGATCAGCCTTTGGAAGACACTAGAAACCTTGGATCATCATCACAGCTGATACTGTCTTTATAAATGTGTAGTTTGAGTTCATTTTCATTTATCTGACAAAGTTTGAATGCCCTTTTATTCCCTCTTCACATATCCCGCTTCCCAAACCTTAGCATGGTGACAGTCGAGTCTAGTTACACTCAGAAAAAAGTCTTAGACTTTTTAAAAAACTTTTTCATACGCTACACTGAGATAAAAAAGTATGACGAAGAGCCTTAATGTTTTTCCTTTGGCCGCCTGGGTGGAAAGGAAAGCTGCGACTCTGTCTTCGCTGCAGAAAGGCTGCGCTCTGTGTCTGGGCTCCTGCCGGGGACTCTGAAATATTCATGGTATAAATATTGCAAAGCTCTGCATCTAATAAAAGCACTGGTCTTTATTAACGAGGTGACTGAGGGATCCATTGATCAAGCTTTCTGTTTTATGTCATGGAGATTTTCTCCTCCGCCACTTCTGTCTTTGTCTCACATTCCCACACTTTGTTCAGCTCTCTCTTTCTCTCTCTCTCTCTTACCCTGAATGACTCTCTCTTTAATGCACATATTCAGTAGCTAGCATACAAGCTTTCTTTCTCAAGATGTACGTGCTGCTTTGCAAGTTGCCTGTTTATTAGTGGATGACCCTCTCTTTTTGTCTGTCTCTCAGTCTTTTCATGTTTCCATCTCCGCTCCACATTTTCTCTCTCTGCTGCTCTGGCAGCAGCACTGGCCTGGTTTTAACAGCAGCCCAATTAGCCAGCCTGTCTGAGGCAGAGCTGGCACTTTTTGATTCTGGTAAATGGCCGACGTGTTGATCTAAATGAGGAGCTCAGTGTTCAGTGACAGAGAGAACAAGACATGCTGGGTGAGGATGAGTGTGCTGCTCAGGGTGTCAGTAAGCTCATTTTACTTCTGTAATGGAGACTTAAAAAGAAGTTGAGTTTGACCTCTAGTCAGTGAACGTCATAGACAAGACCTTTCCTACAAAGTGTGGTACAGGACTGAAACTGTGTTGAAATTTCTATTCAATTCAGATTGTATATGTAGCGCCAAAATCATATCAAGGCATTTCGCAGTGTATAGAGTGCATGCATATTCTTTCATATAAATACTTTTAACATATTTTACCTTTAATAGAGAGCCAGTAGAGAACAACTGGAGGTTTTCTGTATTTGGCAATCAGCAGTCACCCACATCGGAGTTCTGTTTTATGTCAACCTATCCATCCATCCTAACTTTGCCACTTTACAACTTTGCCACTCTTTATATCGCCTAACAATAAAAGGTAACCATGCGTCAAAATAAGCTGATTGTAACAACCTGACAGCGAGCCCTGCTCTCACTGTCTACAGCAGCACATAGAAGGCTGCTGGAGAATAAGAAAAGAGGCAAAGCATACATACAAAAAGTTTTTTGTATGTAAATGCACAGAAACTGTAGCTGTTGATGCATGTGATGCAAGGAGGTGGAGAAAGAAATGGCTGTACTGGGGTTCCTTCTGACCAGTAAGTCAAGTGATAGCTCAACACAGCATTTCAAAAATGGAGAAGCCCACAGCGTATGTGCAGGGTTTTGTATCAAGTTCTGCCGGAAGCATTAAGATCCCCCACAACATTTCAGGTGAGACACAAGAAAAGTGATTAAATGTAACTTACTGCCACAGTAATCAAAACAGAAGTTTGTGAAAAGCCAGTGAAGGACCTGTGCGATGACGAAGGTGAGAATGGAGAGGGAGTCTGGGCATGGTGCAGGACCTCAAGGAAAACAGTCCCTATTAGACTTTAGTTTTAATTAGTTGAGAGAGTTGCAGTGTCCTGTATTGGGTCTTATACCCAATACAGGACACATACAATACCTGTATTAAACACTTGGGCATGCTAACAGTTGTGTCTGGAAGAATGCTGTGTAACTCTTGAAATCAACAACACAGAACAAGTACTTGTCACACCACAGATGACTAAATATACCCGACACATTATGTGCTTGACCAAATGTGTCGGCTGTCACCATGTTTGGGCTTGTGTCATATAACCTGATCTTGGCATAATTGAGTTACAATGTGGTAGGATGAAACAAAACACATGAATTATATCTGATAAAACTATATAAAATTAAGGATCGTAAAGATTTCTTCTTTCTCACTGACTGCACTGCTGCACAGCTGCGGTGTGCTCAGTGCTGCCACTTGTGGACAGAAGTCATCAAAACAATAATTTATAGTGCAGAACGACTTTAGATATTATTTTTAATAACAGATGAGTGACTGACATGGTTGCATGTGAAAGCCATCCAAGACGATACAAGGGTGTGACACTCCTGAATCAGGACTCCGTTTTCTCACTTCATTACCTCGGATCCTCTGTCTTCTGTCCTCTTCCTTCCTTTCCTTTTCCCTCCCATCCCGCCCCATCATCATCATCACAACAGATTGCGTGACTCAGATGTTTTGTCATCCCACAGAAGCCTGTCAGTGACAAATTACCCTAATCAAGAATAATCTGCTAAGTATTCATTATGAGCTTCCTCTCAGTTCCAGTCGTCTGTCTGTCATGTTGTGGCAACTGATGACAGCAGGGAAGTGGGGGAGGGAGTACAGTGCTCAAGATATTTAATACCATATGGCACATTATACGAAGGCCCACCTGCGTACACATACTATACTTTCAACTTTAAACATTTTTTCTATTACTTTAATGTTATTTTTACTAATTACATTCATATTTCAAATAACTTTTCTAAAACAAGTTTGAGTTTTATCAAACAGATGTTCAATGCTTTATTCAGTTTACATTTCCCTAGATTACTTTAAAAAGTATATTTGTCTGTGTTCTATACAAAAACACGGACAGAGAGCAGACAGGCTTTAGTAGTTCAGGTGTCCTTAGGTATTAACAAACAAACTGTGACTATTTTTAGCTTTCCTTCAGTCTTTGGAGTCAGCTTTTGAGATATATGATGACAAGAGAGCTGTCTTTTGTGAAAAGGTATCTCATTTCAAATGTTAAGTTTCAAATTTCCAATTGAAGAAATTAAAAAAGCAATCCTTCTGTATGCAGTGGAATGAACAAAACAGCTAGATGTGCAATCGGACATGAGGAATCCAAGAAAGATGGCATCAGTTTATTTACAGCTGTGAAGAAGAGAATCAGTCAAATACATTTCAGACAATCTCCAGATTCCAAAGTTTATAAATCACTAGTGGAAGAGCATTAATACTGGAGAAGGACAATGATATACCACACTTCTGCAAGCCTTAATTGCATCGGCAGCAAGAACAGAGCTGAGAGAAACCAGAGAGCACATCTCACCTGTGAAGCACGAGACACAGCTTCATGACTGCATCATGCACGGCTGCCTCTGGACCTGGCTCGGTGGATTGTACTGATGTTATTGATATTGGCAGCCAAATGAACTCTGAAGCATACAGAAAGATCTTGTCTGTGCTGTCACGTGTAATTAAGGAATCCACTGGGAAGAAAAGGTGGGAAATATGGGCCAAGTAATTTAACAGTTTAAAGTCTATCTGGACACTGGCTGCGTTTCCATGCAGCTTTATTCTACAAATAATCGGAACAAATGCTCAGTCGAGCAATGAAGGCCTCCCATATCACTGACATTAGAAAAAAAAGATTTACTTAGCATTTGTATAAACTCTCCTACACTGAGTTGGCAGTTTATTTGTTATTGTATACTTGACTAAAACTAATGCGGTTTAGTATAGCAGTCCTGCAACACACCCATGTTCAGTGTTTTTATATAGTAATGTAGAGGGGTGTTGAATGAATTGTGTGATCATATTGGGAGATGTCATTTGTGATTTATTTTCCAATCTAATAATAGCAATAAGGCTATAAGCTAAATAAGAGAAAAAACTCTCTCATAGTGCAGTCCAGCAACACAATCTACATCTTCTATGATAATGATAATCAGTTATAGTTGGATGCACCTGAGTAATTTTAGATCAATAATCATTATGTCCATTTCCATTAGGCTATATGTTTTGAACTATATTTTTTAACTTTATCTGTGTTTGCTCAGTACATTCATGCCTGCTTAAGTTAAATCACAAAACTTTCACTTGACCTCTTTGCCTTTTATGTTATTTATGGGTGCACTCTACCACTAGTGACCACTTTTTTAGTAGTGTGTATTTCCCAGGGGGGAAATTTTGGGAGAAGCTAAGTAGCAACAACTTGTTTCCACAAGGCTAAAAATCATGGCAGGCAGCAGGTAGTTCAATATGTCCTATTTTAGCAAGTGCAGGGGAACTATAGTCTAACAGTCCTTTTTCAGACCGTGCCTGTGGATCAGTGCCAGATTCAACATGTAGCTTCCAGTGTTACTTTCTAATTTCAATCTGTCATTTTGTTTACTTCCACCTGGCATTTTGCTCACCATTGCACATAATTTAATTCAATAAAAGTTATTGAAAAGGGAAATGCTGCACTCCAAGCTATTAGGTTTGCTAACTTTGAGTGTGGGTTTATTAGCTTAGATGGTTCAGAAGATGTATTTGCACCACCGACTCTTGATACTTTCTTTTTACAACTTATAGATGGACAGATGCTGGTAAACAAAAGTGAATGATGCAACACAGTTAATAATTTGTTGCAGTGAATATGAAATGTGCATTTAGACAAACTGCATACAGGTAATGATAAGAGCAATATGACAAGCAGGTGTTACATGGTACACTGCACAAATCTGATGGGTGGGAAATGTTCACTTTCCCAAGAGGGAAACATTTTCTCCAGAGCATGATACATAATTACAAGCACCTTGTGATTTATGACCATCCAGTTTATTGTACACACTGGGCTTTAAATAGGTGTGTAGCTGTGCTCAGACAATGCTTGGCCATGTGGACTTACATCTAGTCACATGCACAGATAACAAAACGGGACAAAGTGCTTACAAGCCACAAGAGCCACCAGCTGCTTGGTTTTCAGGTACACAACACAAAGGCACAATGGAGCATGCCTGCTGAGAGATTCTGTCTCCAAAAAAGAAAAAGAAAATCAAGTGGGCTCTGCAAATAACTACTGCACTGAAAAAAAAGATCACATTTTCCTACTAAACAAGGATGTTGTAAAATGAACACTAGCTACTAGCCTGCAGGTGCAGGTGCAGATGCTCTATAGGCTCAGTGATTTCCTGATCAATAAATGTATGCTGTAAATAGCCATATAGAGTAGCATATCTTTTTTGTCATTGCAAGTTAGATATAACTCTTAATACATCGCCTCTGAGTAGACTTTGCTTTCTGGTGTAGTATTATTAGTCTTATTGCATAATATTTTCTTTATGTTTAACCTGCACACACACATCTCAAGTAGTACTAATCATGTTCGGCTGTTTATCTCAGTCCAACTTATTTTCATTGGATCTTTTATACAGGTTCAAGCAAGTGCTTTAAAGATGACTGACAAGCTAATGATAGAACAGAATGAATGTGAGGATGTCAGAAAAACAATTTGAGACTAATGCGCACAGAGATTTAAAATATAATGTAAGAGATGTGAAAAAAAAACAGAGTGAAACAAAACAAAGCGATTTAGTGGTGAAATATTTTTCTTGGATTGTTATCGATTGCCCAAAGGGGGAAACTCAGGTGCCGCTTTAGTAGAGCAAAGATTACAGTGCAAATGACTAGAACAGAATAAATATAGAATATAGTACAAAAAACAAACAAAAAAAACAATAATTATATGTAACAGGAAGTAATAGTTTAGTTATCTGTTTGTATGCAGAAAACATTTGTGAAAAAAGGTAATTAATGACTTGAATTTTGTGTAAACTGTGACATCGACATACTGCATGGTAATTACAGATTATAAATTGTTACTGAAATATGAATGCACAACCTGCCTTCATTCTAGACAAACTCTTTGCCAGGTGGTTAAATTTGTGACAGGGTGAAGACATCCTCCTAATAATGTCAAGAATGAAGAACAACAAGTCAGTCATATTATAAGGCAGTTACAAGAGGCTGCACAGCTGGCTCTATTTATGCTTGCTAAGCTCAATACACTACACCATCTATTATGCCATAACAATAATTTACAAATAATTAGTATAGTGAGCTTTCACAAAACAGCTAGAGTGAGCCAAAGTCCAACCCCGTGTCCCTATCACAGTTCTCAGTAGTTTATCATAGAGGGTTTTTAATTAGGCTTTGTGGGATTTACTGTCCACGTTTTAAGCTACATATGTGTCTACATCTACTACCATGGTGGAATATGGGAGTTATATTTCCTCAAGCGGGGTGTGACTTGAGGTGTCTAGTGAAAATAATTTATAGATGCACAGTTGGAAATCTTTTTTTTATGTTACTGGTACTTTTGTTAATGCTTTGCACAGTGTACGTCTTTCAAATTCAACGCAGCGTCAATCCATTTTAAACAATGAAACAAACGCACAAGACAAAGAAGATGAAGCACTACAATCCTCCCTTTGGAACTCAGTTTGTGTCTGTCCTAAAGTCTAAAGAACTAAGTGGGTTTACTAAAGTCCCACATAAAATTAGTGCAGTTTTCTAGCATTTGTACTACATTTAGTTATTTTACAAATGCAGAACGTGAGCTTATAAAATTTGCTGCAATGTTGTATACAGTGTTGCTGTATGTTCTATAAATAAAATTTACCACCTTTACATAAAATAGATTAAATGAGTCCCAGTTATGATACATGTGATTCTCACACTTTCTGGCTGCCTCTTTTAGCCATTATTAAACTGGCAGTAATGCCTTGGGAATAAAAACAAAACATCTTTGCTGTTGAAAAACGTACAATTAAAATGCTCATTTATATTATTTAGAGTTATTCCCTAATTGGTAAATAATTAAAAAGCATTTGTGCCTTTCAAATAATGATTTGTGGATGTTTATTCTTAGTCATTTGCATCTAAATACACCTCACCTTTGCTACCACACTCACATTCAACTCCCACTTCACTTTATATTTATTCACACTGTTGCAGAGCAGCACAACCCACAAAATCAAAAACATCACATTTTACAAGTGACTGTATTCTCAAAACGTACCTATTCTCTAATAAAATTTTAATTGCTTATTTTAAATTAGATTAAACTTTACAGTCCAAGCTATTTAACAGCCAAGATCAATTTGTGACAGTCTTAGTGTTTTTTTCCCCAACATATTCATTATATTTTTTACTAAATAATTTATCTCATTAACCCTGCGAATGAGGAGAGAGATACAGAGAAGGAGAGACTGACAGGCAGACAGAGAGGGAGAGAACAATATGGCATTCATGAGGGCCCATCGTGTTTCCTGAAACCTTGATAAAGTGCGAGGCTTGGCGTTTCGATACGGCCGTTAATTAGCTCTCTCTCCCTGGTGGAGTCTGCCTGATTGAGCGACTAATGGTTTGCTTTAAAGTGCTGAATGAACAAATGTGTGTGTGTGTGTGCGCATATCAGATGAGTATGAGCATGCGTTTCAAAGTGCTTTGTTTGTTTTCTGTATGGCTTATTTCCTAAAGTGCGTGCATGTGCTGATGAGAGAGTCTGTCTGCGACTGTCTGTGTGAGCGTGGACTCTGAGTCTGTGTCAGCGTTTCTCCACACTTGACTAAGGTTGTTTCTGGAAGGTTGTGATGGCAGGGGATTGGTGCAATACACCTTGAGTGGAATAATCCTATGTTTTCACGTAATTGCTTGGAATTGGATTAGTGGTGAATTTTCAGGGGTGGGAGTTAGGCTTGGCTTGCCCCCCCACTCATGATCCACAGTGATGGTGATTTAGATTAGGCCTCTAGACACATGCTGGTGGTAGGTACTTCAAAAGCAATTGCGTTAGTTACAATTACATATTTTTTGCACTTGCACTTGGTTTGACTTATTTTTGATGTGCTGTAAAGAAGGACCTGCATTTATTTGTATTAATCTTCCACATTGGAACCAGAATCTAACAAGATAAATACATGACTCAGCATTTGTGCAGGTTGCACGTTTCTGCAGTGAAATCATCTGGAGCGCAGTCAGTCTACCAATGTGCTCACACTCACTGCAACTTGAAACATGCCACGACATCAACTTTAATCAAATCCCTAAACACCACTGTCATCTTAGAGGGGTTTTCCTTTTATAAAGAAAATTATTAAAAGCAGTCTAGCATGTCAGCAAATCTGACCTCAAACCAGAATTATTTATTATTGTTTTCCAAAAATATCATATAATGTTTAATGGGATGTTGTTTTTTTATCCAATAGTTTACCTACAGTAATGCTATGATGATGTCATACACTAGTTCTGGACTTCTGTCTCAGCTGTTTTGAAAACTCCAACATCCTGCATCTGTCTGTGCACTTATTAATAAGGAAATGGAAAACCAAACAAATGTGAATCCTTCACATCATTCAGTGTAATTATACCTATATGTCATGGTCGTGGTGCTAGATTGTTAGTGGACAGTATTTGAATCTATACCAATCATCTTGAAGACGTGATAACATAACTGAATATAACTAAAACAACATGATAAATAAATAATGAAACTAAACTGATAATTCAGTCTAGCTGGGGACACTTGCACAAGTTGCTGTAGCAACCAAACTGGATTTTCTTTCCATTGAAGTGTCTTCTGATTTTAAAGGAGGATGACAGGGGCTGATGTGATTGGACATTATTGAAGCTCTATGTGCTTATACTAAACTCCATCCTCTTAATTCAGTGCTGCAGCAGGATTGTACTAGTTTCTCTCTGCTCTCCAAAAATTAGTTGGTCACACTCCCAATGGTGAGCATTTGCTCTTGTGGTGAATTTCAGGAAACTAGAGTCCTTCTTTACATGCTCTTATCAGGGCCATCCTGCCCGGCTCTTTCAGCTGCAGTAAAGGAATCGCTTCTCTTAACCTGTCATACACTCTCCCAGAGTTCCTCACTTGACCCTTCTCTGTTCTCTCTTAATCTGTCTAACATCTGTTAACATTTCTTACCATCTCAATTAGCCCTGTTCTCACAGAAATCATTGCCTCCTCTTCGTCTCTCATGCTGTCTTCCTCTCCCCTCTCTCTCTCTCTCTCTCTCTCTCTCTCTCTGCGTCCTTCTGTCTCGTCACATAATTGGTGAAACAGAAAGGCTTTGTTGGAGTGGAACTGGGCGTTTAGTTTATGTCCTCTGGGCATTTCTGTCTCATTCCATCTATGTTTCTATCTTTTTTAGGTTACTTCTAAAATTTGTTTTTAAAAAAATCCTTTCTTTCTGTCAACTGGAGACAGACATTTGTTCTTCATAGGCCCTCTCTCTCCTCATGCACACCAGCATCATTGTCTGTCTCCCTCTTCTTATGTCTGTTTCACCGGCCAGGCTGTGCCTTCTTTTCCTCTGGGTTCATTTGTTTTATTCAATTATTTCCTGATTGTTTTCATCGCCTTTTCCTTAGTAGTTATTTCCTGTTCCTGCCATCTGTGGCCCCACTCCCTTGTTACTTCTGTAGTTCACTATTTCAAGTCATAGTTTTTATTATTGAACAATTGAATGTATATTCTGTATTATGCTGGTGGAAATTTGGAAGGAGAGTTGTGTAGATTTCGCAGTTTAAGGGACACTACACTGGTCTTGTAACACTGAGAAGCAGTAGGCAGCTAATCATCTGTGAATTGTTAGTGGTTTCATTTGTCTTCTTTCACAGTAACTAAAATAACTTTTGGTTTTGGACTATTTGACTTTTTTGGGAAATCTTATTCACGTTCCCTGACGTTCAATGCTCATAATTAACATTATCACTGAACTCTCAGGACAACCCAGTCTTTCTATAGCTAAAGTGCAACCACAAATACATTCTGTAGAGAGCATAATTGCAACCAGATTGTTTTCTATTAACATAATGAGCATATGTTCACAATTATTGTAAATGGCAAGTTGCAAATATGCTGATAGGGAACATATCAGTAAAATGTTCCCAGATAATGTGTTTTGGTCCCAAAATATCTGATCTTGCAGTACAGCATTCACTTTCTCTAACTACAGGATTGTTTATTTTGTTTTGTATGGTAAATTTTAGGCACTTGGTCAAGGTTAGAGAAAGATTGTGGTCTGTCTTAATACATCAAAATGTAAGTTAAACATGAGCATGATCTCTCTCTAACCTTAACCTTCAGTGCTTTCGCTGCTTAAGTCCAACCACACCGGGGGGTCTGGAGACAAACTGGGGTCTGAGATGCAGTCCTGCACTTTGTGTACCAGTGATCCACCCCAGCCTCTTTCCGACTCACTTTTCTCTAATAAATATACAGTATCACGTCTTAAATCTGACTCTCATAAGTCATAAGTGCAATAACACATTTCTGTAATGCATCTTTAAAATAGATTTGCTGACTTTCTTTATAATTGAAGGTTTCATTCACAGTAATGCAGCCTCATCCAAAGGCAAGAAATTAGACTCCTTTTTGATAGTTGTGTTCTGTGGTTAATTAAAATTTAAACCACCACGAATAGAAATGTGTGGCAGTAAAAACAAACCAAAAAAAGCTTAATGAAATTATTTCTTGGATTTGTGCCACTAAATCTTTTAGTGATTATATTTATGACACACTGAGATCAAGTGAAGTGTTAAACTTTAGGACTTTTATTTTCCTGCTACCTTTGAGAAAATCCAATTATTTTCCTTTTGAACTATCAATCCTTTTGTTAGACTAGCTGTCATTTTTTTCCCGAACTGTAGATATCTTATTTGAAACGAAACCCATCAATATTTTTTTTCACCACAGAGAAGCCTATCATTTCTCGTTTCCCCCTCTTGTTTATTTTCTCTTCCTCTCTGTCCACTCAGGACCCCGGGGCCGGTCTATCGGCTTGTCAGGAAGCCAGGATCCGACATGTCTGTCAGGGCTGAGTCAGCCTGCCAATCATTCACTCACTCAGTCATTCAGTCAGTCAGACAGTCAGTCGGTCGGTCGGTCGGTCTTCTCTTCAGTTTCAGCCCTGTGGAGGTAAACATCAGCAGCGGGGATGCATGGAAAAACATTTCCCTTTTAGCCAGTGCTCACAAATGAGCATATTAGTATTCCACCCAGCGCGGCACTTTCCAGTGCTTTCTAATCGCTCGGCATCAGGCAGCTTCCAACCAATGCAGAAAATCAATGACATCATAGCCACATAATTGCATGTTACCAGCAGAGGCACGAGGCTCCTGTGCATGCGTGAGTGTAAGAGAATGTGGGAGTATTTGTGCGCTCTTGTGCGTGTTTATTCATATACTTGCACACCAGCATATGTTCATTATGTGTGTAAAACAGTGGAGGTCGTGGGACTCATCCCCCAAGAAATGTGAGCGATCGTTGCAGCCCGCGCGCGCGGCTCTCTGGTGGCCACGTGTGTGCAGCTAAACGACTGTAAAGGTAGCGAAGAACAGAGTACATTCTCACGCGCCCGGTCTCCTGGGTTTCTTAATATCTGCGGGCGAACACTGCACCATCTGCAGGAGGAGGGTGGGAGGAGGAGAGAGAGAGCACATTCTCATAGACAGATAGTAGCATTAGCTGCAAAGCTGAGCCGGGACCTGACACTCTGATTCCAATTTCAAATTCAAATGCAGCACTCATCCTCGGGGACCCTTACCGTTCTCTCTCCGTCTTTGTCTGTATCTTTCTCCTCTCTCGTCTTTGCTTTTCTCCTTCACTCCGTCTCACCTTTCCATCTCATCCCATCCTGCTCTCAATTCGCTTTTTCAATTTCGAAACGCTTTGAAGCCAATGCCAGACTCAAGACCCCCCCACCGCCCCCACCTGAGACTGAACTCAGGGACTCCTTACCTTTCTTTCTCCTCTCTATATTTCTCTTTACTGTGTCATCAATCTTCCACCCCTGTCTCTCTGCTCCCCCCCTACCTGGTCGTGCCTTCTCACTCCATTTCTTTTACTACTGGCTGTATTGTTCTTCCTTGAAAAACTGGTTTCTGGACAGGGGGAAGTAAATCTTTTGTGACCCGCTATTCCCTGCTGAGCCTCTCCCTCTCTCTCTCTCTCTTTGACTCTTTTAGTTAAGCCTCTCTCGGCCGACGCGAGCACAAAGCTGTAACATGATACAGATGGAATATAGTATAAACAGAGAAAGGCCCTCTGATCCCAGTCCTCCCCCATCTCTGTGTTCTTGTCTAGATGCACCCTCTCTTCGCCCTTTCTTCTTGAACAACTAGGTTTTTGTTTCAGCTGCTTTCCTCTAGGTCGAGTCAGTGAATAGAAGGGCTGTTTATGGGTGTGTGTCTACTTGTCCTGGTACACTCTGTCTCAAAAACTTTCTCATTTTGTTCGAGTGTGCACAGATAACTTGAAGACACACAAAATATTTGATGCTTAGCAGCAGGTGCTTTTCTTTTTAAAGTGAAACACTTACCTCAACAGCTCCTGTTCTGAGGCCAAACAATTAATGCTGATTTAATGGATGAAATATACACCTTTGCTTTGAAACAAAATCCACTTTTTTTTCCAGATTTCACTGTGAGAGTTATGTCTTTCTGCAGCCAGTTTGAAGCGTTTAGTATTAAAACATTTTGTCCCATTGTGGGGCACTAGAGGCAGATTGGCACAGCGGAGAGGTCACCATATGTATACATAAAGAATGACTTAATTTATGTAAACAGAGCATTCAAAATAGATTTTTTTATTGTGAATAAAGAGCTGCTGCAAGAGGAAGGCAAATGGCTAGCACAGTGTAGAGGGAAAGGAGGATAATTCATGGTGACATTTACCACAGAGGAGGACCACAAGCTGTTGTCTGAGATAAGACCCACCATAGCAGCTCTTATCTCAGCTTACAATCCGTGTCATAAAGTTAGACTAAACAGGTAAAGTGCTATGTTTTCTGTCTCTACAATAAAAAACGCAGCGGTGTTATGATCAATATAAAGAAATACATTTAGTAGGATAATAGAAAACAGTGACAATGTGTGAAGATAATAAACCGCTTACTATCTGACCGGTCTACTAATAACATCCCATCCTAAAAACCATGCCTATCCACTTAAATCTACAAATTGCTGATGGTGGATGGTTGCCTGCCTTCTCTTGTTCACCTTTAACAAACCTAATGGCGTTTATTCGCAGATTTGGAAGAACAGCTGCAGACGACAGAAAACAAACCGTGAGAAGTGATCAGAAAAGAAGTGTTGAATTTGGTGGCCAAGTCAGAGAATCTAAAACAATCTACACACATCATTAGAGGGGACAGTAGTAATATAGACAAAAACGGTCAGCGTGCTAACATCCTCACAGTGGCAACTTTTTTTTTTCTTTTGACTATTTCAATTTAGTGTGTTAACACGCTAACATGCATGAGCACAAAATGTCAGGCGAGGCTGATGAAATGTCATCAACTTTGCAGGTAGTCTACAGTACATTACAATAAATAACTGACAATAAATGGTGACATTTTGATGTAATGAAGCAGTTTAACATTTTAGAGTGTAACATGCAAGTATTTAATTTAAATTGTGACTGGATAATAGTGAGATGAAAAGTTTTTATGGTTTTTTTTATGGAACATATCTGCAACTGGATTATATTTTCTGCACAATGACGAGAACACATTACTAATTTATTATTTTGACAAAACCTTGATAATAACAATATATAGTGGTGGTTATGAAGTTCTAGGAAAGTATGTTAAATTGTGTATAATTATTTACACAATGCATAAATACATATACACAAATTGTGTATACATTTATAAATATGTGTAGGTTAATAGTTGTTCCAAACAAATTGTACCACGTCATATCAAGTGTTACACTTATCAGACCACTGTGCTTATTGAAAATATAAAACAGAGGCCACACGCTGATTAGCAACAGTTTTAAACAGTACATTAAGCAGGACAACCCAGAGGCTGCAGCAGATCTCTTCTCTGAATGTATCGTAAAGAGTTTTCAATGGGTTTAAGAAAGAACCTGCTAAGTGAACACTACACCACATTCACACAGACACACATGGATTAAATATTGATCTGAATGGGTCAACCTTGGTCAGCTGGACTTGGCCTGCAACCCTCGCTCTGAGGAGTCTCTAAAGAGGACGGGAACTTACATTAATGATTTTGCCATTTTAACATATTTTAACCAAACCTTTAAGGAGATATAAAAAGAGAGACAGAGAGAGCAGGAGGGCGGGGGAGAAACAGAAAGGTCACCTGTGGGCAAGTACAGTAACCCACAGCAACCAAAGCGTAGGAGAGAGGCAAATGTGAAACTGTATTTATTAATAATGAAATAAAACTCTTTTTCTGCAGTTTAGAAGTGTCTTTGAGACTCTGTGTAACAGTAATGTCATTTGAATGGGTTCAATGCAGGTTGATAACAAAGAGACCATCTTATCTATGGAAAAAAAGGTGTCGCTTGAGGAAGGTCTGTGTTATAATGATGTTAAATACCAAGTTTCATCAAATTACAAACTGCAGAATCACACGCTGAGCTTCAAGACAGAATATAAACGTAGCTCTTTCCTTTCATGATACTTTATTAGCTTTGCTAAAGTTATTATTACCAGCTATATTTACCACTTTGCTATAAGCAATTTAAATGATATATTATTACACTGTGGGCCACACACAGTATGAACAGTGTATAGAAACATGTCTGTATTATTCAGGCGTCTTTTCTCTGTTTCCAATTTGCTATTTTATTAACACAACAAAACTTTAGTATGAACTCATATGAATGAATCAATCTGTTGATTTAAAATCTGTTGTTGTTGCTTGTTCCTTCCTAGTTATGCATCCTGTGTGTGTGTGTGTAGCTAAAACCTTTTCAATGTGTTGCATGATGTACACGATGTGAAGGACTCTGTATTACCCATAATCTGTGAGGCATTGCTTAAAGGCAGCTGTATTTCCCTTAATGTGGGTATCCCATGTTGGTGTGTGTGTTCCTTCTCTCTTCACACTTTATTGCCTGCATCTCTTCTCCAGCCAGGCAGTGGAACAGAGCAGCAGGGTGAGCACCCCTCCCTTGTGTTTGGGTAATTGTGTTTTTGTATAAGCTGTCCAGCTGCATTATGGTAGCCAGGAACCAGTGTCTACCCTGCTCTCATCACAACAGCTAGTGGGGCTCAACAATGTTGGCAGCAAACTCTGCTTTCATTTTTCTATGCTGATTCCAGCTATTCTCATGAACTGAAATTACATCAGGTTTAACCGGGATCATAGGCATTCTTGTAAGTCTGTCGCTTTATGGAGACTCACTTTTTCAGCAGTGAGCTAAAGCTCCACTAGAGAGGATGGAGATGAAGGAGGAGGTTGGTTGAATGATTAGATCATGATAGGGTGTTGTGTCTTCTTGTGCTGCCATAAGACATGACAGATGCAGGGAGGTGGCAGACAGACAGATTGAAAACAAGGACAGGCAGATGCACAAGCAGACAGACAACGTCAGGGAGAAAGACAGATAAGCTGCAGACACGGAAAACAAATGAAAAGTAGGACAAAGATGAACCAAGAACAACAAATTCAGAAGAAAAATGACGGTGAGGTAGAGTTAGAGATTTGAAATCCAGACACATTAGGGGAAAAGGTATATGTGAGAGAGGCAGACAGACCAAAGAAGCTAATCTAATGCACTTCCACTCAGTAGGCCTTGTGTTAAAATGTGCTGATATAGGGCTTAGCTGGAGGAGGATTTTCTCCCTTTCGTTTGGCTTTTCTTCTAAGTAGCATTGCGATACAGTCAGCCACTACAAGTCGTCTGTGCGTACATATGGAATTCCATTAACCTTTCAGGCTCTATTGGTTAAATGTCAGCATGGGGCATGAAATTGAATTGGTCATTGATTCAGAAGCAGGACAATTCTCCCACTCAGCTCTAGACAAGTACAATACAGCTGGATTGAATCTGTGTGTTCCCTGTTGGGAACAATCTACAACATAAATAAGATTGCTCCGGAGATCAGGACATCTGCGAAGACAGTGGTGATATGTCTTTTCTACAGATGAACAAAGCTTTCAAAAATAATTTTTTCTCCTTTTTTGTGTAAAAACAACTGTCAATCACCTCAAATCACAATATTCATAAATAGTGTATTTTGGGTCCAATGCAGAATAATGTTTCTCAATCATTTTAAGTGAAGCAACAACAAGGAAGATTGATTTCAAACACATATTGTAAAATATGTGTCATATATAAATTATACAGTTGTTCTGTCATAAACAAGAAGACGAAGTGGAAAACAACTACAAGAAAGGCTTTTCTGGCAACAGTCACTTTTGCTTGTATTGCTGCCTGTTTTGCTTCCTGAAAATAGAAAAAAAAATGAAATCCCATTGGCAGTCATAGTGAACCTAACAATTTATTATTTGCCATACTCTTTGTCTTGTCATAACACACCGAGATTATGTTGTCAATAACAGGTGACAGTTAATTTCCAGCTCTTTATTTATTTTTACCCTTGACCGATAGTGTGCTGGCAATTTTACTATTATTCTTCAAATGTAATTAAGGAATGTGTCCTTAACGTTATCTCCAGCTATCTAACGTGTGTATTTTATATCCACAGTAAACTCTTCATATATCAAAAAAGAAAACAAATTATAGTATTGTACCTGCATTTTCCCAGGAGATCAAAATATGACATTTTTCATCCATATCGTTACTGGAGAAAAACGATTGGTGAACATAGCCCACTCGCATAATAAGATGGTCAAAAGATGTGACAGAAACCATTAACATGGGGCGACATGATAGCTCAGTGGGCAGAGCAGTCATCCTCAAGGATGAGTGGTTTGATTCCCTGTCCCAGCAGACAACATGTCGAGGCGCCTAGCGCTGGCATGTACGATCTGACTGCTGTACAAACAACAATTTCCCTATTGGGATCAATAAAGTATCTATTATTATTGTTATTATTATTAACATCTAGACAAGGAAGCCCCTTACATGGCATGGAGGATTTTACCCCAAATCCAGCCCCCCTGAAACTACCCAAAGAGGAAGAACAGGACCCATCGTAGAAGGACACACCCCTGTACGTTATGTACAGTACCACTGGCAGATGGAAGAAGTGACACATCCTACCGCTGGCTGGACAAAGCTGGACTGAAAGACAGAACAGAGGCACTCATCATGGCAGCAGATGAACAAGAGCTGTCAGTACAAGATCAATAGAGGAGGGTGTCCACCACACACCCAGAGGTGTATAAAGTACACAAACTCAGTACTCAAGTAAAAGTGCAAGTATTTGCCTAGAAAAATACTCCACTAATAGTAGAGGTAACAAAAGTAAACTATGAAAAAAGTGTATTATAACAACATAGAATCTGATGCTGGTGAAAACATAAATGTAGAAGTTTTGTCCAGTTTTGTTCAACAAATTGGTGGTAAAAAAATGATGGTAAAAATGTGTTGTTACCTACAGACTGTGGAACAGAAACAGAAGTTGGTGAAGGTGGAGCTGATTTTAACACCTTATATAGTGACAGGAAGTTAATCCATATATGATATATAATCTATATATGATTTATATAAGAATAAATGTATTACTGCAAAAAGTAACTAGTAACTGATGAAGTTAAATTAAATGTAGTGGAGTAAAAGTACAATATTTTTCTCTGGCTTGTAGTAAGGGAAAAGTAGAAGGAACATCAAAGGGAACTACTCCAGTAAAGTACAAGTATCTGTAAACTATACTCAAGTACAGTACTTGACTAAATGTACTTAGTTACTTACCACCTCTGCACACACCAGGCAGGACTCGAGTTGCAGGCTGTACAAAGATGTTCCTGTGACAGTCCAGCACATAACAGTAGGATGCAAGATGCTAGCAGGCAGGATGTACTTGGAACACCATAACCAAGTGGCTGGCATAGTGTACAGGAACATCTGTGCTGAATATGGGCTGGAAGTCCCAAAGACAAAATGGGATCCACCTCCAAAGGTGGCTGAGACGGACTGAGCTAAGATCCTGTGGGACTTTCGGATACAGACTAACAAACTGGTAATGGCTCACCAACCGGACAGAGTAATGGTGGACAAACAGAGGAAGTTTTAATTGAATAACTTAATACTGTATATCACAGGGCATAATAACAACATAAACCAAAACATAAAATACTGTAAAGGGTGTTAAACACTAGTATTTTCCAGTTTGAGCACGAGTTCAACTTTAAAACCAACATTTGTGTTTTCAGCTGAATATATATATGCTCTACAGCTTCCGGATGCATAAACAAATTCCTGACCTTTGTCCTCATTTGTAAAAGTTCAATATTAAAGGCAAAGGGTACAGGCAACGGCTGGGAGCTGGCACAGGAGAGCTTTAGGAATATATAGGAGCTCAGATGCTAAAACAATGAGGAGCAGTAACAATCCTGCAGCTCAGGAGGTCAGTGGATCGATGTGCTGGGATTACATGGTGCAATGTGGATGTCGATAGGTCAAGAGACATATTCGCTAATGAAGCTGAGTTATGACTCATTCATCTTGCTCCTGGCCACACATCCTGCTATCTGTTACTACTTACTACTTTCTGTCTTTCTCCATTTTCTTATGTTATATTCCCTTGTTTTGTTCCTTCCTACAGTCTCTTACTTTTCTTAAGCTCTTTCTTTCTGTCTTTCTTTTTCTCCAGCTTTTATTCTTGCATCGGAATTGAGCCGCCTACCATCACGCTCTCCCACTCCATTGTCTTTGTTCTTTACCCACCTATCATTCTCTTAAATTCTCTCTCAGTGCTCTCAAGTTGCTTGTAACCAAATCTCAGGGTTCTCCATTACCTTCCTGCTAATACCCGCCTAATACCCTCTCCCACAGATACTGCACACACAGACACACACACACACATTCAGTCACATAGACATATACACAACACAAACAGTCCAGATTCTTTCTTTGTGTTTCTGTAAAAAAAACAAAAAGACCTTTATCTCATTGCCAATGATCCCAATTCAATTCATTTCTCTGACAACTGATGTCACTCCAAAAGGTGTGACACAATTCTTACTGTTTCTGCCCAACTGCACCAAAGTTAATGGGAGGACTCTTACAGTCGAGTATTATACATGTGTATGTCTCAAAAAGCTGAGACAATAAAAAATGTGACAGGGGTTGAAACTGTTTGAATTTGTCTTCAAAGAGGGTTGGAGAGAGATACAGTAATCTGTCTAATACTGGGTGAAATTGCAGCTTTTAGCACTGCTTTCATAACCACTCTCTCACCAGGCTCTTTCTGCACTAAAACACTCTCAGTCATCAGCAAATGCTGAGGGGTTTTATTCTTGTTTTTAGCCTTCCCTCTGTCTTTGCACTCAGATGCATTATAATGGTCTGCTCATATAAACGCCTGCCAAGATGGTGACAGAGTAGCTCAAATGTGCCCCCTCTGTTTTTTTAGTCGTGACCCTCCAGTGTATAACCTATTAGTGCATTAGTAGCTGTGTCTCTGATGTGTCTCTTGTGTGTGTGTTATACTGTATACATTTCAAGTTTACGTTTCTAATTGTACGTGTATTACATCCATAGCTCGATATGGAATTCACCCTATGAAGAGAACGAGACAACTAACAAGGACAAGCAGAGGGATAGAGAGTGGAAAAATGATATCACCAGCTGAGTTTTAAGCTTTTGTTAAGACCATTAAACACATCTACAAACTTCAAACACTCAGCCCACGTAGCGCTGATGTTTGGTGAATATGTTTGACTCAGAGCATAAGAAGAAATAGAGCATTTTAAAGAATAATCAAAATAAAGATTGGTAACATCTTGAGTGCATTGGGCCTAAATGAGCCTTTAGAATAGCATCAGTGATCCTGATTATTGATTTACCTCTGCTTTCTTCATCTTTCCATGTGTTCACTTTTCTTTAGAAGCAATGTTAGCGTTCACGCTACATGCTGGACTGCAAATTGCTTTGAATGCTGTATATCCAAGAACATTTTTGAAAATGTGATTAGTAAAAATGGCAAAACAAATGGCTTCCTAATCCCATTTCACCTCCAAATCCCACTTAGTAAAGTCTTCCAGATTCTAACTTTTTCAAAGAATCTGAGTGTTAGGTAGACTATGTGCATTTTGTCATTTTTCAGCCTGTTCTTTTGGTTTACTGTGTTTTGTCCTCTCTCCCTCTCTCTCTCTCTCCCTCCCTCTCTATCTTTCTGCAGATATCCTCGACCTTGGAGCTGTAGTTACTGGTCCTGCCAACCTGTCCAGTGAATTCAATCTACTGAACTGAATTGAATTCAGTAAATGTTTTCTGCAAAAAAGATCCAATAAACCTACCACCCTGCCTGCTCAGCACCAGAAAACAGAGACAGTGAGTACTTGGTAAAAATAGTTGAGCATTTAGCAGCTTACGAGTGACAGTTAAAGACAAAATTATTATTCAGCACAGTTGAGCAAACAATCAGCACAAAACAAGAACAAGAACAACTCCACTATTCACACAGCAAAACATCAAAGCAAGACTGAAGTTTGTCCATGAACATTTGGAACATGGCGATGGGTTTTGGAAGTCTGTTCTTTGGTCTGACGAAACGAAACGTGAGCTGTTTGTGCCCATGGGTGCTGCTTTTGTTTGGTGGAAAAGGGAGAGAAACCTTTCAAACAGGTAAGTGTAGTGGAATCTGGTGAAAGGTTCATCAACACAATGACCAAAATCAAGATCCTGTAGTGGCCCTCTTGCCTGTATCTCAGTCCTATTTAGAATCTTTGGCAGGAGCTCAAGCCTAATTTACATGCTGGAAAACCATGTAATTCAGATGAGCTGGAACAATTTGTCATGAAAGAATGGACTAAGATCCCTCAAGAAAAAATGTGAGAACCGAGCGGGAACTGCTATAAGTTTGTTGTCAGTCGTGAGTCAGAAATGTTACAGTGTTGACTATTAATTGTCAGGGGGCTAATAATTATGTCTTTTTCATTTTAGTTTTTTCTTGTTGCAAATTAGCACATCAGTAAAATATCTGAATCAAACTTAGTAGAGGTTTTGTTTTTGTTATTTCGGAAGCAATTAAACATTGATTTCATAAGGGGGCTAGTCATTTTGACTGTAACAGTAAGCATCTTTCTCAGGAGTTTAGGAGTCAGAAACATAAACGCTTCTCTCTGTGTTAATGGTACAGTTACGTTTAATTCCAAAAATGACTTTATACTGTTTATACCATTGGAGAAGAATACAGTGAAACTCACATAAAAGTCATGGACTTACAGTTTTATAAAAACTCATGCTTTTCCCTTTGCCATCTGGTTCCCTTGCTTCTGTGCAGGGTTTCCAATCCCTATTATATCTGTTGTAAATCACAAAGGCTGCCAAGTGAATAAAGTGAATTCGGAAAGTTCATCTACAGACCTTGAGACTCTCTTCCTTTTGTGGCTTAATGCACAAGTCAGTCCTGTGAAGGAAGCATTAAGTCCTGCAAGCTCTTAGGAATCCCACTTATCCCACGGTTCAACACCTCACTTTCCTTTCACACTTGCAAGTTAATGTGCTGTAGATAAAATGAATAGATCCGTCACGCTTGACAAGACAAGGTCCAGTTTTCTAAAACCTGTCACATATTATAGTCCAGAAAGAGAGGACGGCACAGCTGGTACAAAATCACTCGAGTCCCAAAATGCCACTCAGTGCAGGGCTTTAACATCACTGATGCCAGGGTGACTCTACGCTGAACCCCAGCAGAAACAAGTCGAACTCTTTGTTAGCCTATAAATGAAGTGTCTGAATGTACAATGCCTGCTGTGTAATCTTTCCGTCCTGTAATTTAAATTTGGTTTCTCCTTTGTATTTGTGATTTGAGAATAAACAACAAAGCCAACAACACTGCATCCAATCAATTTGTGTCTCTGCTGCATGCATGTGTGTGTGTGCCCACTTGGTTTGAGCCCAACCAGTCTCAGCCACCCTCTCAAGCCAAACGGCTCCAATTGGGGACGATGCACAATAGAGTGCTGACTTGATTTCCTATTGTGCGTCCTGGAGGAACTCTTTTGTCTGTGTGTGGCTGTTATAATGGAGTGTAATGACAGAACTGAGGTGTTTGCGGAGGAGTAGTGCAGTGCAACACGAGGCCCAATTTCTTCTCTCTAAATTTGTTTGTGTTTCTCACCAAACCTGTTTTCTCTTTGTGTCAGCTCCTAATAGTGTCAACACATCAAGAGATAGCCAGCAAGAGAGAGAGAGAGAGAGAGAGTGTGTGTGTGTGTGTGTGCGTGTGTGTGTGTGTGAAAAAGAGGCTGTACAGTACATGCTAATGTGTGCGCTGGTGTGTGTTCCTTTAGATTTTTCTGGTCTCTCTGAAATCAGTTTCTCTGATCTAACCACATTTTCCCATCTCCTCCTCTTTTCCCCACCATCTCTCTCCTGTCCACATCTCTTTTGCTCCCTCCTCATCCTCCCGCTATCTCTCTCTCTCTCTCTCTTCTCCACCCCGACTGCTCCTATGGGGCTTCTCTGGGTGTATCTTTCCTGTTTTTCTCGCTCTCATCCAATGCAATATTCTCTTTATCAACATTTGATTTCCACCGAGTAAGTTGTCCTCTGCTGAGAGAGCAACAAGAGAGACAGGGGCAGGGTAGAAAAAAATGCAAGAAACACTGTTTATCTAACTTCCCCCTCCCGCTTTTCGATCTTCAAATGCTCTTTATCTCATTACAGCTTTCCTCCCTCTTTCTTTTTTCTCAGTCCCTCTGACTCTAAATGTGGATGCAGTTCTTCCCTGATTCGACCATCAGCTTGTATCGCTGTCCCACAGCAGCAGCTAATTGACTCTTTTCTTGACTCTGTTGCTGCAGATGTCAATCTTTCCGATTTAGCACTACATTTTATGATGGTTCAATATGTTAATGGTGGCAGATTTACAACTTGAAATTCATAGTAATTTTTGGATAATGGCTCCTTGATTTTAGACAGTGGTAGACAAATGCTTTTTTCCGTGATAGAGAATAAAAGACTCCTGTCAAGGGAAGATCGACTTTGGGCTGAAGCTGTGTTGACTGTCAGAGTTCAATACACCTACAACTTTATAAAAGAACATAGACAAAATTAAGAAACAACCATATTGACAGCATGGGCCCAGCATTTAGAAAATAACTGCAGAATAACTGCAGTTCACTTTTGCATCGTGTTTCTAAATTTGGTTTGTTTGGTTTGGTTGTTTGTTTTTTTTAATACTGCACCTGTGTTGCCAAATTGGTGAAGTTGTTTCCTTAATTTGCATGAGTTGTCTCAAATCGTAATGCATTGAACTCTCAGAGCCACCACATGAAATAATAATGTTCATTTTTCTAAGAGAGGACAGTCTATGCAGTGGATGAGCTTTTGTGATGCTGTTTTTTTCTTGCACAACTGGCAACCTCACAGTATGTAATTAACTAGTGATATTCTTCTTTGCCTGGAAGTAAATAATAATCATAATAATAATGCTAGGACATACTTTATTGATTCCCTTGGGGAAACTGCTATTTGGACAGCTGCCACACAGCACATGTAGCCTGGCAGGACTGGAAATCAAACTGCTCACCCTCCGGCTTGTAGACGACTGATCTACCCACTGAGCTACTTGCCACTCCATGTTGTGTTATGCAGTAAGGTAGTTGGCCCAGCCTGGTGACATACCTTACATTAAAGCAAATAAACCCACTATTTAAGTGAGATATAGCATTTTCACTGTATATCATCCACACCACATGTGGAAAAATCCAAAGCTTGACATACCTGTCGGGTCTAATTACTAATTACGGTTACTAAGCTGTGACTGAACACTTACTGTTCAGAAGAGGGGTTCCATAAAGCAACAGTTTTCATCATCGGCTGTTTTTTTTTCCATTAAGATTAGTTTGCCATCCTTCAGTTGTTTCATATGCTGAAACCCACCTCCAGACACCTGCTGCGGAGGCAGAGCAATGGCCCTCTTTGGCCTCATTCTCCTTAAAAAGAAAAAATAAAATGTCCTGGTCTCATTTTGCTCCCATGCCTAAAGACATCCATTGTGACAAATTCATAATTCAAAGTCCTTTTAATGATGTGATTAAAAAGTCATTTTGCACTTCTTTGTAGTCCCCCCACCCTCATGCACACATACACACACTAACACATTTGAAGACACACTATTTTTCTCTCTTCTTCCTTCCCACCCTCTACATTTTGTCTGCACAGTGAAAGTTTCTAATTTGCTCTTAATGAAGGCTAACTCTTAATGAGCCTCCAGCCTCCGCCCCCTTCTCTTCCCACTATTTTTTCTTCTCCCATGAGCAGCTTCATCTTTTAGGGTGAATTAGATCATTTGTTGCTCTGTGTTTGGAGGCAGATGAAATACAGCTCATCCCGCAACTATCGAGGAGGACTGGCCGAGTGGCAAGGTTGGCTGAACATATTATGGATATCATTTAGTACTGATTGACTATGGTTCCAGTGACAAATTTCCACTTCCAGGAATGTACAGGTTCATTTTGATTCTAAGTTGAATTGGCAGTTTTAATAAAGCAAATTGATAATGATCTATCTCTCTAGCTTTGCTCAACAGTGCATTCTCTGGTTTATGCCATGTCTAGATTGCCTTTCCATTTTTAAAAATCATTGGGTGTTTTTGAATCATCATTTTTGCTTTTAGTGCTTTTTAACAAGCCCATAGGCCCAGAAGCATTGTATATTAAACTTATTATATTATATTAAATCATGGGATGACGGAACAGTATATTTTTAGTTTAGAAACTGAAATCTAACTAAACTAGTGACACAAAAAGAGAACCGGGGTGAATAATGTGTATAAGAGAGGAACAGTTATGATAATACGCTCACTGATGCACTGTAAAAGTCACTATGGTTTTTGAAAGCTAACAATGAATTGCTTAGAAGAACTGACAAAAGTGCTTACAAGTTTTAAGGGAATAGTTTACCAGTTTGTGAAATAAATAAAGTCGCTTTAAGACTGATATAGCTTTACCTGTTAATTGTGAAGGTACAGTGATTAGTTAGCTTAGCTTTACATAGAAGAGGGAAACAGCGTACCAGCTCCTCAAGTTTGTCATTTAAATTCCTGCCATCTTTGTGAAGAATGAATAATTTGGGAAAATAACCAAATTTTATATTTTAAAAAATTTTTTAACTTACATTATCTCTTGTATTACTCCCTATGCTCCAGGACCGTACATCCAGACTTATTCACCATGTTGAGGGGCACCAGTGTTTTTCCCCATAGACTCAGCTATCACCTGAGTAATTTGCCGGTGACATTTTGATTCATTTTTATGAGTAGTGCTAGTCACCAACACCTGTCTTACTTGGCAGCTTCTTCATTCACTCTCACTGACTTTCTCTGCAGAGTTCATGTAAAGCCCGTGGGGACATGTCTTCACGACGAAAAAAGGTTTTTTAGAAACTGCACCTTTGATATGAAAATTCCATTATGGTGAATTGCAATATTCATTTGATAATAGTTAATTGTTCGACCCTATTTTTATTATAAAATGAGAAACTAAATAATAAATTGGCACTTTATGGGTTACGTGCCTGACAACTTTTTGGCTTTCTGGAGTTTCCAGCTCACTGCACTCAAATTATTCAACTTTTACCATTGGACAAGCCAGTGTAGCTGTTTTGACCTACTTCCAGTCTTTATGCCAAGCTAAGCTAAGCAGTTGCTGTAGTTTCACATTTAACAGGTCATTCTTATCAGCAAGGAGTAAAAGTACATATCCAAAAATGTCAAACTATTGTCTCCTCTACATGTGTGTGTGTGTGTGTGTGTGTGTGTGTGTGTGTGTGTGTGTGTGTGTGTGTGTGTGTGTGTGTGTATAGCCAGCAGAGTGAGTTGTTGAACATGTTTGAATTTTATACCACTGAAGAGAGGATGGTTTCTCACACCTGTTTAAAGAGCTGTTTGAAGGTTAAAACTTGCTTTTAGGGGTAAGATTAAAATTAGGTTTAGGTTAGACTAATGGTTAGTAAGAGTGTTTATGTGTTGGTAGATAAGTGATTATGACTCTTTTGGCTTTCCATAAAAATTGCATACAAGTATGTTTGTCTATCTCTATCTATGGTGGCATCAGTATTGTACATTTGTATTTGTACTTGTGCACTTCTGTCTTGTGTTTCTCTCTGTATCTGTTTTTCTGTAAATGTGTGTGTGTGTGTGTGTGTGTGTTGAGACAGACAGATCCGTGGGCACAGTAGCTATTATGGAGCCGCCACAGCCAGTTCGCTCCATTAATAAAACAGGCAGAGGCAGTCAGAGGTAGGTCCCTGGATAGCTGGCCTGGTATTTT
This sequence comes from Ctenopoma multispine, assembly GCA_034779795.1. Lineage (NCBI taxonomy): Eukaryota > Metazoa > Chordata > Actinopteri > Anabantiformes > Anabantidae > Ctenopoma > Ctenopoma multispine. The sequence goes on along the minus strand of JAUYWH010000027.1, from coordinate 4,045,957 downwards.
CCATGGTGTGTGTCTCCCCGCACGAGTGCGAGTGTGTGTGTGTATGAGTGTGTAAAAAAAGCAGATCTGTCATTGAGGAAAGACCACAATGGGTTGGTTAGAATAATACAGTTACAGCGACCCCCTACTACTAGCACCACCCTGTTGTCCCTGTGTGGTCCTCTGACTCATCCTGCACACACAATCACACACACACACACACACACACACACACACACACACACACACACACACACACACACACACACAGTATCTGGTCACATGCCAACTACCTAGAGTTATGTATGTATCTAAAGAAAGGTTGTGGTTTGTCAGTGTGCTACAGAAGGTCTGTGTGGGCATGTCAATGTGAATTTTAGGTGTGTGTTTTTGTGCGTGCATGTGAATGAAGTAGACATCTGTGTGAACGTGTGTTTCCTTTGTCCAGTGTTGCTGAGATGTTAAAATAAAATGAAGCAGGAAAGGGACAAGGAAACAATCCATCCTGAAGGATGTAGCACAAAAGACACACACACTTAAAGAAATACACATGTTGAAGCACACACCGACACTATGCCGGAGTGCAGAAACTCAGACCCACACTCACTCTTCCTGCTTTTCACCCACACAGACACATTTCCTCAAAGACATTTATTCCTGTCTTCCCAGGATGAATAAAGATGCAGAGACACACAGATAGTATAACATTCACACACACACACACACCCAGTAACTCTGACTTTCACCCTCTCTCCTCTGCCAAAAAAATGTAGCAACTTGTCCAACATAAGAGGTGAATGTAGGGCCGTGATGGAGCACCACAAAACAACACCATTAAAATAAATGGTCAGGTTGTCACAGCATCAATTATACTGACAGCCTCTCCCTCTCACACACACGCACACACACACACACACACACACACACACACACACACACACATCAAGCTGACTTTATTTCTCCTCCATCCAAATTCTATCGCTCATTCTCCATCTCCTCCCAGCTCCCTGTAGGCCCCCGTCTCTCTTTTATTTCATCCTCTGTGGCTCCCTCATTATCTCTCTCAGGCAACAGTTCTGTCTCTCTGATCAGTCCCTCCTGTCTTTTTCCTTTATCCAAATCTATCCTCTTCTCTCTCTCCATTTCTCCCTCGTTTTTTTCCCTCTCTGAATTTCTGACAATGCCATTTGGACTTAGACATGACTAATCGCTATCACAGCTTATCAGACTGCTGCTTTGGCCCCACTGCTCTGCTCTGGCTTGCCCACTGTGTGTGTGTGTGTGTGTGTGTGTGTGTGTGTGAGTTGGTTGGTGGAAAATAGGCTCAGTCATGGTTGGAGTGACAGCATTGAATCAAAACACAGGGTTTAGAGATGGAGGGTCTGGTGAAGCAGCACCTGGTGCCAGCTGTTGTTGCCCTCTCTCTCGATGAGTCTCACGCGCTCTTTGGCCTCCTGTTTCCTGCCAGCACAGTTGAGGTTTAAGTGATGTCTCCAGTGTGGCGTTGGTCCTCACTTCTGTAATGGGCATGGTGATCCTGACGTGGATGAATATTTGTGCCTGATATCTGGGAAAGCTCTGGACCAGATGTTGGTCACCACAATCACAGTGCACATACTGTCCACATTCTTGAAAAAAGCATCTTCTCAGTCAGCTTCTTTAAAGAAGAGTAAATGGTTGTTTCACTAAAGACATCATTTTGTCTATAATATAATATTATATTTATAAAGAATCTGCATCAACTTTTATTTATGTAACCCAATACTAAAAGTATAAAGGGATGCATTTATTTACTGCCAATGTTCCTCAAATTTCTCAGAGCACTTGGTTAAATCTTCTACTGTCACATGAGGACAAATGGTCCAAAACTCAAAGACACTGAATTTACATCAATAGAAAACAGAGAAAAGCTTGAAGCAGTGAATATTTGCAGGTTGTGCTCAATACATTACTTGCTCTTTATTCATTTTATTTCATTTGGGTGGCACAGGGGTGTCAACAAACCCTTCAACCTAAGTGAAGTGAAGTGAAGTGTAGGTTGTTAGCCCTGTACCTCCTGATAAGAACCACTGGAGAGTCTTATAAAATAGCACCATAATGGTGGCTAAAGGCACAAATACAACTTGGTTAGGTTTAGCAAATAACATTGTGGTTAGGTTCATGGGAAAAAAACATTGGGTTTGAGCACCAGTCTCTGGTGGGAAAGTTTTGACGTCTTCCAGTCTCCTCCTAATATGGAGTTTCTGGATCTATAACTACAACATCTGACTTCTCCTTTACTCAAGTTATAATCACTACAGCACGTTACTGTGGGTCCTTCAGGATCCAGGTCTGTGTTCTGGGTCCAAACTTGGAAGGTCTTTGTGTTCTCCCCGTGCCTGTGTGGGTTCCCTCCGGACCAGTTTTTCTTAATGTGTGGCCGGAGTGATGCCTCTTCCACTTACAGATAATGGTCCCAGTGATACTTGTGTGAACATTGTTTCACATGTTTCACTACTTATCTAAGTGGCTTCTTCAGTCTGAGGAAAGTTTGTTGGACACCTTCAATTTATTTATTTAGTTCACTTCACACTCCCTGAAAATGCTTGTTAGATGAACAATGGAAGGGGGTGTGTGACATACTCACACTGAACAAGAAAGGAGGCCAGTTGCCATGACTCAACTTCCACATAACCTCGCCTCAGTGACTGAGAATCTTCACAGACGTCCATTGTAGAGATCTTGGGACACATCTTTGCCTCTATTCACCACGAAATGTTCTTGTTTTACAGCTTGTGTAACAAATGACACATTCATAGATTCCTAATCTAATTTGGAAGCACAACCCCAGCTGATTTTAGGACAGGCAAGATAACTGATTAGTGGAATAAACTGGTTTGGTGTTTTTCTTGCTGTTGTACTGTAATGTTCAATCATTTTCTCTTGTACTTTTAATAAGGATAACGCGGAAATCAATTATTTTCAATCAGCAACTACTAAGGATGTTTATTTTTTCAAAAGTTTATATATGATTGAAGCTGAGTCATACATTTTTCATTATAGAAACTGCTTTAAGGTCTGGGCGCACAGATTTCTCAGGAGCATGGTCTGAAACATGATTTGCTTTTGTGGAGGCTGATGGATCTCAGTGATTCTGTGAGGTGGTTTACGACCTCTGTAGCTGATTTAACTGGTATAAAGACGACCCGCACAGTTTATTACTGTTGATTAGTCCCACCTCTTCAGTCTTACTACTTCCAGCTTTACACACAAAGTACATTCACTGCTTGTTTTTGACAGGTCTTATGACAGACCACACCACCGTGAAACTACAAGCATCAGTGTCTCTCTCTCTCTCTCTCTCTCTCTCTCTCTCTCTAGACATCCCATCTTGTAACAGCTGCAGCTTTTACTGTACTTACACACAACATGATGTAGTCAGCAGCACAATGTCCGTTTGTGTGTGTGCGTGCGTGACGGTGACCTAATTGCAGGGAGCTGGGACTGGCCATTTCCTGTGCTTATTTTCATGTCATTAGCAGTGCACATGGGGGAAAGGCCGTTTCTACTCTTGATCACTTGGACACTCAGTTGAACAAGACTCTCCATCTGACTGGAGACAAGGTGAAGGGCAGCAAACATAAACCCCCTTTCACTGGAATTAGAAAAACAGGGCACTGAGGCTAATAAAATATTATCCACGCTCCTTTACAGACTGCTTTTAAGCAACCCCGAATTGCAGTCATGAATGTCCTCAGTGAAAATCTGACTTTTTAAAAACATGGCTAGTTACTTAAAGAACAACTTAAATTACAATATGACTGTGTACAGTTTTTGCTTTCAGGAAGCATTCTTCTACTAAAAAACGCAAATTTATTTGTTGACTTTAGGCAGTAAATCATGCTTGCTTTGTTGTCACAAAATAAAAAATAAAAATGTCTTATATGTGTCCACTGGTCTGTGTCTCAATACGTCCAGTTCCCGAATGGACCTGAATTTGTGCCTTGTCAACTGTTGATGACGTGATTTGCTGCCATCACTGTGGGAGAGACAAGGAAAAGGTGAAGTGAAGAGCATAGGAAAGAAAAAGGGAGGTGTTTTTTACAAACACACAGAACAAGTCAAAGGAAATTGGGTAGAAGGAGGTAAAATCAATTGGTTCATCAGTGTATCAGTGCTGCCAGTGTTTGCGTTCCCCCTCTGCTCAGGTCTATCCGGGTCAACTGCACATTGGATTGGGTTTATTAAAGTTGAGTCTGTTCAGGTCAGGTCTGGCTGTGCTCCAGCTCTAGTCAAGTCAGGTTTCTCTTTAGGACGTGTGAAGACCTCTAGTGTGGATGCCTTCAACACCATGTTCATATTACAGGCCTTAATGCTCCAATTTCTGAGTCAGATCCCAGGTGTTTTTTACTGACAGAGCACAATAATGTTGCTTAGAGACATATATCAAACTTTGGTGTTTACCACTGAGTTCATATATAGTATTTATGTAAGAAATGTGAATTGTTTGCTTACAAAAACTACAATGATGAAAAGCTTCTCAGTATGTTTCTTTCAGTTCGGCTTGAACAGAAGTTTCTCCATAAATACTGGCTGGATCTAAAACCTACTCACTCCTCTATTCCCTCCTGTCTTGTTGCTTTCCTCTCTGTTTTTACTGGACTGTGAGATGCCAACTCTGACTGATGACAGCAGGCGATATGCACATATGAACAAAGACCACAAAAAAGACACTATGATCTGAGTTCTGACAGTGGTTACGTTGTCTGAGATTAGCTATGAATCAGATCTAGGACCATATAAGCCAGATCTGATTTTTAAAAGTCACTTAAGGGTGAAATATGAACATAGCCTAAGTATTTAGATAAAACACCTGATGTAGTACAGGAATCAATTTTTGACCTGCTGCTATTAAATCTGTATGTTTCTGCCCCTAGTGTTGTCTGACAGGTATATTATTAATTTTAAATCAACTCTACCCACTGAGCTACCCATATACTTATAAACTCACAAACAATGGGCCAAAGTAAGAAAATAAAATTGAAGCTGTAAAATATTTTTGAACACAAACTAAGACTGGAAACACCTTTAAAGTTGTAAAAACCTCCTCAAATGTTTTCATGTTTTCATGATTTTTCTCTCACAGGAATAAATGAAATTGCTATCTATTACTGGCACCCAGACCGTCTGTAAATGATGCAGAGAGGACTGTCTGTGGACAGGGCTAGAATTATCAGATGACAAGTGTGCTTAAAATCGCTGGATAATTGGGGCCCACTCACGTTGAGGGGGAAAGTCATTGACATAGTTATTACAGACAGAATAACAATTGAAGAGATATTCTACTGAAAACATAATTTTCTGTCTCTCTGGGTTAGTTAGGGCCTGTCAAGTGGTCCTGAATGAATAATGTAAATGAGAGCTTGTGATAAATGTCTAACAATGATGCTCATTATTTCACCGTATAGTAATGGCGATATGAAATGTTTTTTTGCTAATAACAAATGTGTTTATTTGATATTTTGCCTTTCACAAGGACAAATCAATTGACAGTGCTAACCACTGCACCACTGTGCTGCCCTATAACCACTAATCCAACATGACAAATACACCAGGTATTGTTGGATAACATCAGTGTCAGAACAAAACCCTGGAGGAAAACCTGGAGTATTATAGGTGTTGTCATTATTTAGCTATGATAAGACTGCTGCATTTAGCGTAATCTTAAGCTGTGTGCAGTTTGACTGAAATCTGAATTAGGCTCACTCAGCACTACGTAAGCTCAGCATTGATACATTGGTGATGTATGGTGGAGGGAGCATCATGATTTGGGGCTGCTTTTCTGCCTCTTGACCTGAACAACACTGAAGCAAATCTACTACTCTTGGCAGACAGAAAATCAGCCTTTTGGATTCAGATTCCAGACCTCAAGAGAGCTGATCACACCAGATGTTCTAGGAATATGGCTGAGCTGAAGCTGTGAGGAAGGATGGTCCGGGATTTCCCGTGGATGTGTGCAGGTCTAATCCACAGCTACAGGAAAGTCTTGATTGAGGTAAGTGGTTTCACCAATGATTGAATGTTTAACTTACTTTTTTCACCATCCCTTTGCAAATTGTGTGAAATAATGACGTGAAAGCTCATGACTGTTTTTATCATCTTAGAAATATTATTTGTTGATGTTTGTGACTTTGGTGAAGGCCACATGACATTTCATGGCCAATTTATGCATAAAAGCAGGAGATCACGAACAGTAATTTAACTTTTTCTTTCCACTGTAAACATATAATGTAAAAATAAGTGCATGATATAATAACATAACATTATATAAAAAACAAAAACATAACATAAGTGTGGTGCAACAAACTTCAAAATAAAGTATTTTCTTGGCAACCATTATCATAGATATTCATTATGTCATATCATATCAAGGCCAAATCAAGTAATGATGTTCACTCAAAGTAAATTTAACATAAGTTATTGGGTTTTTTTTATTTGAGTAGATGTTTAAACAAGTATTTCTACTTGAATACAATTTCACCACAGATACTGTTACTTAAATACAATAACTGAGTATTCTTTATACCTCTGCTCTAGTAGTACTCTTCTCAACTTGCACATTACTGTCTTTATTAAGCTAAAAAAAAAAAATTACATTACAACATTACAAATCTGTTTCTATGGCAACATATTCATATGCATATTATCCATCCCACTTTTTTAAATTAAAGGTGCTGTATTTCCTGGAAAAACTTTTTTTTTATTGAAAATGACACAGGCAGTGCTTATTCATTAAATCAAAGCATGAGGTAGATTCAAGGTGCATTTAAAATTGAAAGTTGTAGAATTAAATAACAAAGGATAGGCAAATTTCACCCTTTTTAATTACTTCCCAGCCTAGCTAAACAATCCCAAACTTGGCTGGTTCAGGTCCTACTGGACCCGTGTCAGTTTCACCCTTTAGAATCCTGTAGGCTGTGAATTTCATAAAAGTCATATCTCTGTGAGTGTATGTGTGGACGCACACGTGTTTGTTTAGGAGTGTGTGTCTGTCAGTGTGCATGCATTCAAGGTATGTGTGTACTTGTGTATAAATGTGACCTTTGCAGTTCCACCAGGGACACCGGAGTTGGCAGGGTAGCCTTTTTCTTTAAACCCTGAAAGCAGAAAGTCAAAGCTACATGCAGCCATCCATCTCCTGTTGATGAAGCTCATTGACCGAATACAAATAGTTCATACTGCTGTTGTTTATGGATCTTTTCATTGCAGTTCAGCAGGACACACATTTGACCACAGAACACATGCTCAAGATCACAAATGAACATGCCCGCAGGTGGAAAAGGACACAGCCAGAGGTTTGTGTCAAAGGTTTGAACTCTATGACCTTTGGATACTGCAGAGCCCAGTGGTGTGCTTGAAACAGGTCTTCTGATTGGCTGTAAAGAGTGGTGACAGAAGGTTCAGCATGCTACGTTGCTTCACTTCCTTCAGCTTCCTTTTTGATAACCCTTTCCACTTCTTTCCACTTTCTCTAGAACGCTTTTTGTTGTTATTCCATCTTATTGCGCTGTCTATTGTTCTGTATTCCCACGGACTTTCCTTCCATTTCCTCTCATTCACGATTACAGTAACTTCATCTCTCTTCCCTACTTGGCTGTGCACTACTCTTATTCACTAACCAAGCTGTCTCTTTAAGTCCCCCTCTACCACATGTAAACTTTGTCTATCCATCCTTGTGTTCAATACTGCTCCTCTCATTTTGAGGCATGTTCTCTCCCTCCTTACCCGTCTATCCCTCTGTGCACTTGTGGCTATTCTTCCTTTCTCCCTCCCTTCCTTATTCACTTCCTCCCTCCATTCCTCCACTATCCATCACTGTTTACCTTCCTGTCTTTGTCAGACGAAGCTTCCAGGAATTCAACTAAAGGAAGTGTTGGTTTCCGAGCTGGATAACACCTCACCTACACTCAACTGGTTCGCTCATGAATATACATAATTCTTATGATATACTGCACTGTATATATGATGTTCTTACATGTCATGTTTTCACCAATTTTATATTTTTCATAAAAACCTTTTTTTTGTTCTCTGGATCTGTCTCTCCCTAATCATGGAGAAACTGTAGAGACAATAACTTTCAGAACTAGAAACAGCACAACACCACAGGTAAATTCAAAAGATTTATTACCAAAGACAATAGAGGAGTAGAATGGCATTGTGGGGACCAGCAGGATGACTGGGATGGCTGAGCATAGGAGCACAGATACAGAGGTGAGCCCAGTGACAAGGAAGAAAAAGAAAGAGTGATTTAGTCATGAGGAGATACAGCCAGGAGGTGAGTAGAGGAGATGATTGAAATCAGCAGTTGAGTAGTAGAGATGGTGAAAAATGGCAGGTAAGTAGATCACATGGTGGAGTTCAGCTCCTGAAAGACCTCAGCACAAAACAACAGGTGAGTCAGTCGCACAAGCACCAGTTACCATACTATGGGAAACGCATCCATTCCTTAGTGTTCATAAACACAGAACAGATCAGCCTTTCCAGGTCCCACACAGAGCAGCAAACAAAGTGATACAAAATCCAATAACACAATTTATAAACACAGGTCCGTACAAACATACATGCTCCCTTTCACCATGATCACAATCCAAATCCTAAATCTAATGACAGTCCAAGATCTCACACCATAGTAATGAGAGAGAGAGAGAGTGACTTACAACAAAAGGGCAGGCTGAGGCAGGAAGGCAGTAAACAGGCAAAGATGGTCTTTCAGGCAGAGTTAAGTTGACACATGATAAGGGCACAAACAATCTGGCACCGGGTGAATCAGAACAGGTAAAATGACAGAACAGGTGCAAAGAATCCAAGTGATTAAGTGACTGTATGTACACAGGGCGGAGACTTGGAGAAGAAAGTGAGCAGCTACACAACCAGCCATCAACCAGGAAGTTGGACAAGGACAGAGCAAGACCACCCAGTTCTCATTCCTGTGGCATCATGTTCTGTGGCTTTGTCAAGCTCACTACACACTATTATTTTATGTCCAGGGCAGTTGCTCCAACCAAGTCCAGCTGCAGCAACATTGGACGCTTTGAGCTTTGACCATGCCATTGGACAAAAGATGACAGATGCTAATGTTCTCCAATAAGACGCTCACTGGGAGGAGCCACAACCCAGAAGTATTCTTCCCCGCTGATGGCCATCAGTTTTAATTATTTCATCCTCATTTCTGATAAACTGTCCAGTAGTTTTGGGAACAGATCTGTAAAATATGTGATGTTGCCAGCATAACCATTGCACTGAATGTCAACATCACGTCTTCAGATTTGAAATTAAGATTTACATCTTGTTTTTATCTATGTTATGTAAATTTAGTGTACACATACTGTATAATTAACATTGACCAATATAGACATGACTTGAACATTTAAAGCTTTGTTAACAGAAAGCTTCTGGTCTATTGATCAGCAGAGATTACCTAAATTTTTAAATGTAATGAATCCCAGTCACGGTGAACAGCTTAAAGCAGGATTTGAACACGCCCACCATGAGTGCCCTTTTGCTTATGGTACTGTACACTCTATCAACAGACAACAATAGATTTCTCATAAAGGAGAGTGAGGTGATTAAACTGAAGACAATGAAATACACAAATCAGACCACTGAATTATCAATGAGACTCTTTTTGTGTGAAGGAATGTTAAAGCTTAAGATCTTCAGTGTCGGTACGAGATGTTGAGGGGCACGAAAACTGGATCGACTCTGAAGTCAGTGGGACACCCTGTGTGTCTCATACCAATGCCATAGGGTACTTTTAGTGTCGGTATTACACCAAAGGGAATGAGAACGAGTTTGAAAAATCTGTTGCATCCGTGGTGACGAATATGATGACTAGCATGATTAATAGCACAGTTTTGGTAGTAAGTTCATTTTAAAATGGCCAATAGTGACTAGATTGAATATATTGATTTGAACTGACCAGGCACGAACCTAGTGTTCCTAGTGGCACCTGCCGAAGAAATAGTCCAGCACATAAAACCATTTTACATTTCAGTTCTTTTTGAGAACATCTTTAATGAGCCTTGTTCTTATTTTCACTATGACAGAAGCAGTTGTAATCAGACAAAATATGTCAAACTGCCCCTGCTCACATTCAGAGTATAGTCTGCTTATAGATTATCCATCCATCTACATAAGCTACGTAGCTTATCCTGTATGGATTATACATTATTTCATTCCTCCATTTGTATTAATGTGCAAATATTATTTTGCTGTTATCCACCACTACAGTTTTGGGACCTGGGATGTTCAAAAATATAAAAGTAATTCATCAAGTATCATTCTAAATACTCAGACTGTTTTATCAAAGTGTCATTATTTTGCAAGAAAAGGTCCTAAGATGCTTCAGCTAATTAACTTTATGATGCTCTGTAACAGTGTTTCACTGTCATGCCAGCAATCAATTTGTCAGAGTAGGTATTGTATTGTTATTTCTAATGGCAGAGAGGCTCATTTTGGAAAGAAACTGCACACTGAGGGAAAATATGGAACACAAACACAAACAATGACCATATGTTCATATTTTCAACATCTGTCTCCGCAAATAAATCTTTTAGGGCAGTTCGATAGTTCCTGAATCCCTGGAATCCGATCTTGCACACTAACTCAAAGACATGATAAGATACATGAAAGTAATCATCATGCTAAAGAGCATTGCTAAGCTGCTTTTAACACATGATCAGCACTACTGCAAGCTGAGAGAAGCACTGCACACCCACACCCATCACTACATCCAATTCCCAACTCATATGCTGCCAATTCGTAACATGTAATGCAATCTCATACCATTTAGCCTGCTCCTTCTCTTCAAAGGGGGAATCTGCAAATGAGGTTAGAGCATGTGATTTTTTTAGTGTAATTCAACACGTTTCCAAACGAGTGGTAGGATCTTCTATACTCCTCAAGGCAAGAAAAAACAAATAAAATTACATATCACTTAATATGTGAAGAAATTGCTCGGTGAAGGGGATGAACTTGGGTTTACTTGCACTTATTATCTGTGTTTTTTCTAAAGAGGATTACATTTTAAACTCACAACAAGGGAAGAGTGCCCAGCAGCAGCACAACCCAAATATGAAGATTAATCTCTTCTCTCCAGTCTAAACCTCCTGCCAGCCAGACACAGGTGAAGGGGTCCAATGTGATGTTTCCTCCAAACACCTCAGCTTAGCCAAAACAACAATACTTTTGGGTCGCACAGCACTCAGTCCTAATGAAAAATAGATGTTCCAAATAAAAAATAGATGCCCTTGAAATAGTATAAGTGTGTTTTGCAAATACAGTATGTCCCAGTTATACCCAACATAAAACTGCCATAATGAAAGTCCTGAATTAAAAATGGATGGAAACAGAACAAGAATTTGGTATCATCAGATCTGCAATCATGGAAATGGTCATTTAAAAACAAACTATAACACTATAACCTCTTAAATTATATACGTTTGAAAAAGGGAGATCATTAGGAGGGGAAGATGTATTGTGTTATGGGATGTTTGTAGCTTTAACATTGCTATATAATTAAGAGTTCTCCAAAGTCTGTCAGCAGTAAAAATGTTTGTTTATTCCAATTTAACCTGAATTGTGTTTTTAATAAATTACGTACATATATAACCTCTAAAAATGTCTGACTACACAAATGAACCAGGGACAAAACCTGTCTCAGCTAAAAATTACAGTTTTCACTTATGATAAACTGAGTCATCCTACATTTGGGCCAGTACAGTATATTTGGCTTCTACTGGTTCCAGCAAGAAAACAACTCAGTTTGAGTGTGCTTGAATCAGCTACTAATTTCTTCATAAGAGTTGATATAGGAATGTAACTCTCCTATGTAACTGTGTACACAGTGCATATCAGTTCATTTTTGTTATCATTGTACTTGACCTTGCTCTGACCTTAAATGTTATGTAGTTTAAATTGTGATTTTACTGTTTTAAAGTAGCCTCGACACCAAGGATTTTCCAAATATTACTGTTTTAGGAAGCACTAGTCATTGCAAACTGATAACCCCCTCCAGCACAACATAAAAAACACCAGGTTTGTTGTTGGCATCAATAGATGCATGACTTCTGGTGTGACTGGGTCACTCAAAATTGTTGCACAGAGCTGAGTTAGGAGAAGTATAACTTCTCTATAATTTCCATTAATAAGAATGTTTTTAGACATGTAAATGCACAATAAGGTTAGGCTAAAGACATAGGTCATAAAGTTGAATCAGCAGCAGTTTTAATAAAGATTAAACACTATCACCTTTATGAAGGGATAATTAATTGCAGGACTGCTGTGTTTCACTTAGGTGTATTAGGTGTAACTAATAAAGTGCCAGCTGAGTGTAGATTAAGTTGCTGATTCTAGTGGCACAGAAGAAACATTCTTACCCACAAGTACCGAGACTCGGGCCCTTGTGGTATTGGCAGCATTCATGACTGGAAAGTAGAAGAAGGCTCTCATCATTGTTCCTGTACTGATGACATCTGCTTGGAAGAAGGAAGTTGGTTCTAAAGGGATAGCATAAACCTCCTATGTTACATCCTCTCAGTGAAAGCCCTGACTGCAGGGTAAACAAAAAGACAATACCATATGACACAGTACTACAACACGTGCAGTCACACTGTGGTGTTATCACAAGAAGGCCATGGCACAGCACATCAGCAGGGGAAATGTCGTGGCCTTGACGGTGGTGAGCGTAGACTGGTATCTTAAGTAGGATATCCCAGGTCGAAGGTCACCCAGTGCTGGCAGGATATCCTCTGCTTCTCTCCTCCATCGCTGTTCTCCTTTCCAAACTCCCTCATTGGCAACAAATGTCTATTTGAACAGGATATTTAATCCTGTTTTCAGTGTTCAAATCCTGACTGTGGGGTGAAATAATTCCAATTCTTTCCACTATTGTCCCATGCAGCATGTAACAATGTGAGACCAATTGCTCCACTTGTTTTAAGCTACAGCAAGAAAACGACATTTGAATTGAACAAGGGAAAATGAGCAATAATCTAATTGTATGGATTTTACTGGAAAAAAATCCAGCCAGATGGATAGTTTTCACCAGTAACATACCCAGTTTCATCCGGACTATGGGGGAAAAGAACTGCTGGGAGACTATAGAGTAGTATGTGCCTTTATAAACAAAGTTACTCTATGTCTTCTTTAATTTTCCACATCTTCATCAACAAGTGGAAAGACCTCCGTAATCCAGGCTGTTCGCTGCTCACAGACACTACCTCTTCTTCAGTAGTCCCGCTGTTTGCTGTCTTTATACGTCTGTCGATGACATGGACTAATGCAGACTACCAATTATGAGTAATAATAACAAGCTCATTATTTCCAATGAGAGTCGGGAGGACAGACACGTACACAAAGTGGCGTACGACCACAGAAAGTAGCTGTAAATCACCATAGGTCTTGTTCCAGACACACTCCCACTGAGCTACTGTTCCGCTCACCATTACAATAACTCTTATTGCCATGAAATATGGAGCCTCTATTCATACCTGCCCTCAGCAGAAAACAGAAAGAGCCAAAAATACGGCATTAAATATTGAAGTGTAGACCATTAGGACTTTCCTCTCAGCAATCTGACATGCCATTACTCTCAGTGACAGACTGTAAGCCAATCCCTTTCCCTTTGCCCGACGCATTTCCTGAAACCCTGTCAGTGACGACATCATTGCGTTTAATGAGTCTCAGCTGAAGCTCAAGCATAGTGTTTCACATGTTTGCAATATGACCAGAAAGGAAGAGTTGGGTTGTAAAACATTCTACTCAAATGCAGGTACAGTAGTACTGTATACAAATCTGAACTAGAAGAGCCATCCAATGTCCTGCTATGGGCCAGGACATTGGATGGAACACATTAAATCACCTTGTTTTGACCTGTAGTAGCAGATTTACAAGTGGCCAACAAAATGCATCTTCACTGAAGTACTATCTAATTTGGATTTGTTAACATCACTTGACCCTGCCGGCTGACAACAGCACTTACTCTGATAAAACGTGGTAAACCTGCTGAGCGCAGGCTTCACATACTGTACTCTGGCCTGATGGGAAAGTTTTTTTTTCAGCATCCCACTGTGAGATGATGATGTGTTAGTCAGAAACTGTCTGCACAAAATCACTGGCCATGCAACAATTTCAAATTTAGCCATAACCCAGATTTTAATGTCTCTCAACATCTTATGTGTGTATCTATTTAGATAAAGGGAAAAATTTATTTCTATGCCTGGGGACCTTTAAAATACACTCGGACTAAAATTATGCACTTGTTCCCATGTGATGAAAAAATAATGAGAATACAGAGCATTTGAGCTAGACTCTGTTCATTAAAAATGTTAGCGGAGGAGGTTTCTGTACAGATTGTCCCAATTTTCCCCATCAAAACACTCAGTCAGCATTTGTGGAGCATTAAATCTCAAAGGGTCAATGCTATAGGTGGAGATTGCAATGAATTATTAAACTTATATAAACTGGGTGGTTTATATGTGTAAGGTGTAATATTGTTATCACATGTGACCTGAAAAGGAACAATAGACTTTCAGTTATCAAGAAAGAGAGTCACAATAACGCCTTCTATGACACACTTACATGTGGTGGCATGAGGTTTTGGGTGGCCAGGCAAGGGTGGGGGTCAGTCATTTGATCAGGTTATGGACAAATGTCGTTTTATTTTACAGTTACAGCTTTAGGAACTGAACCACTGAGGTGGGCCTGGTTGGGGAGTAGGGTGGCAGCTGTGGGGCAAACCTTACAAAGGCAGCTGCCCCACCCCTAAAACTCCCATTCCCTTGTAAATCTCCGCCTGCTACGATGTTGTTGATTTAGATCATCAAACAATTTTAGTTTTTATTATTTTAGTATAGCCACACAGTGTTCGACTGTGGCATTTTTGTGGAGGGACAGCACAGCGGTGGCGGATATTAAAGACAAATTTGTTTAGCATGTCTTCCAAAATATCACTGTCAAAATTCTGAAACACAGGTTTGGTCAGCCCAAACGGCATGACCAGGTACTAACAGTGGCCAGCAGGTGTGCTGATAGCAGTCTTTCACTCATCCCCTCTTCAGATGCAAACCAGATATTAGGTCCAGGAGTTCTCTGAAAGATCCAGCAAGTGTCACCAAGGCTTCAGGAGGTCACTGAGACCTCTTTAAAAGGTGTCATACAGTACAGAATGGTTCCATGTGCTGTCAGTAGTTAGGGTTTGTAAGTCAATGATTTAATTGGCGCATTATATTGTTGACTACACTACTGGTCAAAAGTTTGGACACACATAGTAATGAGCATGTTTTTCATGAAAAGATACATGTCTTCGCTTGTGTTACCATCATTGCACATGGTTTTCTAATGATTAGTTCTCCTTTTAAATTAATACATTAGCATTAGCAAACATGCTAGGTAGGTCGAGCCTTTAGCTATCAAGCTCCTCTCCTGTGGAACCAGCTCCCAAACCAGTTTCGGGAGGCAGACACCCTTTCTACCTTTTAGATATTGCTCATAGTTAGAGATGGCTCAGGTGACTCTGAACCATCTCTTAGTTATGCTGCTATAGATTTAGTCTGCTGGGGGACCCC
>JAUYWH010000027.1:4003136-4030273 GCA_034779795.1 Ctenopoma multispine | reverse complement strand
TCTCTCTCTCTCTCCCTCTTTCTCTCTCTCTGTATCTTTCCTCAGGTATCCTCGACCCTGGAGCTGTAGTTGCTGGTGCAGCCAACCTGCCCAGTGCCTCGTCTGCTGCTCCTGGTTGTTGTTGTATTTACCTCTGTGGCCTGTTGTTCTTTTCTCTCTCCTCTATCCACTCACCCCAACCAGTTGAGGCAAATGACCGGCCACCATGAGCAAATGACCGGCCACCATGAGTCTGGTTCTGCTGGAGGTTTCTTCTGTTAAAGGGAGTTTTTCCTCTCCACTGTTGCATTACGTGTTTGCTCAAGTGGGACTGTTGGGTTTTCTACATTATTCTGTATATATTTATACAATGTGTAAGGTCTTAAACCTTAAAAAAGTGTCTTGAGATGACTTATGTTGTGAGTTGGTGCTTTTTAAATAAAGTTGAATTGAATTCAACTGAAACACGCACACACAAAATGGCAAAAAAATGTTTTGAAGAGGCCTTGTTGAAGTTCAGACTTGAATCCAACTGAGATGTTGCGGCATGACCTTAAACCTGCCGTTCATGCTCAAAAGCCCTCCAATGTGGGTGGATTAAAACAATTCTACAAATAAGAGTGGGCCAAAATTCCTCCATAGCAATGTGAAAGACTCATTGCCAGTTATAGCAAATGCTTGATTGCAGTTGTTGCTGGGGCTTAAAGTGTTTGTTGTTCTGCTTGGCAGAGTTGAAAATGAGCCCTGCATTATTTGCTGTGATTGCCTTAGAAATTGGTTCCCAATTTTCAACTAAACAATTTGTTTGCTTTAGCACCTGTAGATGTGGTGGTCTGGGAAAGGAAAGGCACCTTTATGCTCAGTGCATAGAATTTATTGACCTGTAAGTTTGTCTCTCTGTTGTTGTTGTTGTAAATCTATTCACATTATTTCACAGACGCAGCAGCAGCCGGAGAGGAGAGACTAAAATAAGGAGGTAATATGAGAGAGATGGCAAAGCACAAAAGTGAGGGTGGCAGGACGGCAGATGGAAGTGTAAGACAGACAGAGAAAGACAAGCAGAATTAAATATGCAAAGGCGGAGAACACTGAACCAAAAGGAGTAGCCGAAGAGAAAGATACCTAGAGCAATTTCCATGTTACTACACCGTGCTGGATCCCTGCAACGCAGACAGCTCTGCGGGCCAAACAGTGTTTTATTCATGCAAAAGCCATCACAAAAAAGTGCTAGGACTCAAGGCTGCTCAGACTGTTACTCAATTATTCATCAAGCAGAGAAATGTATCCTGATTGAAGTTGCTTTGAACTTAGGGCATCATTTTTCACAGCTGTTTTTTTTTTCCCTTTCTTTTTTTTTTCAGCTGTGTATAATGCGCTGCCAAACAGAGCTGCAGCTCACAACCCCCCTACCCACCGGGACCATGTGTGTTAATTCATACCTGTTTCAATTAATTATAATGCAAAAACGTATTCATGCTAAATTAAGCTCTCCAAATGCCTTAACAGCCAATGAGCTATACCCTGCTGCTTGCATTATGTTTTTACTTTTGATACCCTAGGAAATTCATTTTTTTTGTCTTTGAAATGTTATTGAAGAGATTATTAAACTGTGTAACCTGTTTCTTTTTTTTTTTTATTCTGTGTTGCAGCACAGTACTTCCCATCATAAGACTGCATGAATCATTTGTCTCTGTCGGTGAAGGCACACGCAAGACATTCATTTAGATTGATGCACTAACATACAGTACTCACACATACAGTATACAGGAAATGAGCACCTTAATGATGTTCACTGTCTGAAGTATTTCCACTCCAGAAAAGTCTTTAAAGGGTTGGTCACGTTTTCTTTATAGACCTCACTGTAGATGAATTTTATTGCAGATAAAGGGTAGATTTATTGCTAAATGTGTGTCATTTCTGTTTCTTTTTCCACACATGCTTGTATGTACATTTCTGCTTGCCTTAGGGGAATCTGAACACATTTTACCCAACTCACATGCTCTAGCACCGTCCTGGTCTGAGTATCAAACTACAGCACTGTGCAACATGATGCCAGTTTCAAACATGCCTTCCCCTTTTTCACTCACAGCCACAGTTCTCTCATTTTTCCATGTGCACTTCTTCTTTCCTATCCTAACCTATTTTACTTTCTCCTCTCATTCTCTCTCTAATTCTCAGTCATTCCATATCTTTCAGAGGTCAGGCTTTGCAACTAGATCAGCAGGCCATATCTCAGTTCATTGTTAAATAATAAAAAAAAAAACCCTAACAAGTCTGTCATTCTGTTCCAGTAGAATAAAAGCGTGGCGCTTTGTGACACAGATTCCTCCAGTGGCGCAGGAGCAGACGCGAAGCCTCCAATTAAAAGGCCTTTACGTGGCAGGGGTGCGTGGCTTGTTTTGGTCTGCTCACACAATCATCTCCTTCAGCCAAGCCTTCCATTTCAGATCCTCTGTGTTATGTTTTTGATATGTGTATGGAACAGCTCTCACAAAGGCAGACAGAAAAGAAAAAACACTTCAAAGTCAGGCCAGTTTACCGGTCTTTACTTCTAAAAAGGCTTGCTTGAGGTTTCTACCTCAAACTTGTGTTTAGATTTTAGGGTAAATTAGGATTACATTGAGTTTAGTGTAAATAAAAAAGCCAGAACATCACTGGCAGTGTTTACAGCAGGGTTGGTTTTACCCTCTTGTTATTTTTCTCCATGATTTATGAAAGTTGAACCAACAAGTTTTTGGCAAACCTCCTTATTTATCCTGTTATTGCCTAGAGTGGAGTCATATCTCATCGCTTGACTCTGTGCATACATATGTATGTGTTTCTACGTAAGTGTATCTGTATTTCATACATGTTGTTAAAGCTGCTCCGTGTGAACCATGTCAGGTCCATCAGAGTTGCTTCTTGGTGAAAACTTGCAGCTTGTTTACTATGTCCACTGACGAGATATCTCCCATGCATTGCTCAGATTTCCAACATGAAGGCTCTTCGTGTTAAATATTTACTTGCTGCCAGGAAGTAAACAAGCAGCCCTTCCTTGCTTGTTGGGACCAATCAAAAGTCTGGGCAAAGGAAATGAAAGCTTAAGACAGCACGTGGCAAGTAGGGGGGGAGGAGTGTTTGGCTTTATGCTTGTATGAGTTTATGTGTTTTTGTTTGTATGTTTATATGTGTGTTAATTTTCCAATTGAGTGAACGTTTCTGCAGAAAATCAACATGAATGCATGAGTTTATGCACGGAAAAATAAACTTGTATCAAAAGAGCTGTGAGCATCCATGTGGCACCCCGCTGATCTCAGGAGCTACGGGCCTCTGCCGCAGCATTTGTTTCTGCAAAATGAAGAAAACATGGCAATTTCAAATAGAATTGCCACTCTGCAGTCAAAACACGCCCTAGTCGTAATGTTTAATTCCCAGCCTAGCTTTGAAAAATGCACACACTCATATTTTCTCCAAATAAGACGCAGCTTCTCATCACAAAGACATTGCTCATGTTTAATATATAGGTTGTTGTTTATTTAATTCATGCATCACTATTGCTGTTACCAGGGGAACACTCGATTAAAAGGGTTACAGTTTTTATTTCGTGAGTTCAGTTAGTGCATTATCACTGGAGTGCGAGTTCTATCACAGCAGCGCTTGCCTGATTAGCATTTTCCATCATGTTAAACAAATAGAAGACAATGAGGGCCTTAGGGATAAGGGGCAAACATGTGCACAGCATACAAAGAGATCAATCTGTTTCCAGTGCCATGCAAAGGCCTGTTGTTGGGAAGCCCTCATTGGCTATGCATTAGAGACTGATGGAGTTCCTCTGTTGTCAGGCTGACTTTAACACCCACTGTGCACTAGCTAATACTTTATAAGCAGTGGTGTTTGTGCTGCTCCCTCACTTCTGCTCCCTCACAAAAAACTATTTTGTCTTTTGTCATGCACAATAAAATCCAAATGGCCAATTTAAAAGAGAATGTAAATGACGTTTTGAAGGGTTTCTAATGTGGTTTCTTGTAGGACTAACGTGCAGAATAATTTGCTGTCTGTCATCGGCAGCTCACATCATTGACATCTTAGAATTTTAGCATCTCGATATGTGCTTCTCCAACGTTTTTACATTGAACTCCACCACCATGTAGGGACTGGACCCCCATAGGCCCGTTGTACTGACATGAATGAGTCAGGGATAATTGGCTAATAGCCATAACTGCTGATGCAACAAGCTCTTATTACCCTCCTAGATCCAAAGACCAGAAATGTAGATTCCTGTGCTAATTTTAGGACGCATATGCCCTTAATAAATAACCAGCTCTCATCATGTTGCCTATTAAAAACTGCAATCACCACTGAGGGAGATCACAAAGCCTTCACAAAAGAGTCAGAGGGCGTGGTAGATTTCATTCATGCATGCAAATTAAGTGCACATGGTTTCTTTTCCTTTTTCTGCTTGGCTATTTTTCTTTAAATCATTGTCACTTTTTCTGCTTTTCTTCTTATCTTGTCCCTACAATGGAAAAACAGGTTGCATATTGTGCCGTTTGTTTCCATAGAGACTAAAAACAGTACAATACCAGCCAAAATAGCACTCTCAGATACTTTCAGTAGACTGACACAAGAATCTCCCCACTTTATCCACATGCAATAGGTCATACTGTATACTGGCTATTTCCTCCTCATTATTCATGCAGTATTATTTTAACAGTAGCCCCTGTAGCTAAATATAATACTAAATTGAATATAAAACATTATTACCCACCCAGACAAATTTGAGTGAAAAAATCAGCAAGAATTGAAATTGGAGGAGAAAACAGTATTCTCTCTGTGTTGAGAGAGTTTTGCTGAAACATCACAAAATATTTGAAGCTATTTTGGCTCCAACAGTTCATGTTCAAACAATTTACTATTATATCACACATTTTAAAATGTGAAACATCCATATTACAGATTAAACAATTCATGTCTGCTCAGTCACTGTTTTATCCACATTTGATGTGCCCATATCACAGACATCCAGGTAACCTTCCACGCCATGATTAGCGGAAGAGGTTGGAGTCAAAGTTGGTGATTAGTTTGCTAAAAAAAAGTAACTCAGATTAATCATATATGTTGGTGCATTAACACTGACTGCCCAAAAAAGATATCAAAATGTTTCTTGTGATGAGAACAGAGCTTTATATTGTCTTTTTCCTCATTGTTTTGGTTTTGTTGTTATAATTTTACTGTTTAAATTCATTTTCACTGCTCCTCACTGCTGATCACCCAGTTCTTCTGTTTCCAGACACAACTGGGAGCTGTTTTTAGGGAAAAAACAACTGCACAACAACTATCTGGTGAACACTTGATACTGAAACTGAGTGGATGATGGACTTAAAGCCATTTGTGGCTCTGGAGACAGCATGAAAGCTGGTAAACTCAGGTGAGGCAGCAGCATGTCTGGAAAAGGTTTGGAAAAGATAGAAAGTCTGGGCTTGTGAAGTCTTCTACACCTCTATCGCCCACTCCTTATCTCTGCCTGAGGCCAGCAGCTCAAGGCTACATTAGCCATCATGAGTGCAACACATCCAAACTCCAACAAAACTGTTAGTGGTCTTGTCTAGACGAAGAAGAAGAAGAACAATACATGGAATAAATGCATCACAGAATCAGAGTACAGCGTTCTGCACTGCTTTCTCTAATAGCTTTTCTCTGATATCAAACAGTCGGTTCTAATTGTATGAAAACATGCAGCTAAAGAAGATTTAGGGTGTGTGCACTGCTACGGTAGGTTCTGCTTACTCAGAGATGTGTATCTCTGCAGGAGCAGTTGAGCCTTTTTCCGCAAATATTCTCTTTCTCTCCTTCTTGCAACGCGGAGCCAAGATTACATGACAGATACAGCACCCTCACACCCTACAACCCCCCCATCTCTCTAATTGTATTCTAATCGTCTAGGTAAACAAGGAAATAATTAGAGGTAAAGAGCTTTCATAAACACATTTATGAAAAATGTGCACACACGTGCAGACACTGACTTCCAGCACTTGTGCGCAGCTGTATGCAAACACTGGCAAGCTCCTGTTTACCCACGAAAACCAGCAATGATCAATGGGAACATTAAAACAACACTGTCCAGTTGCTGTCAAAGAACTACAAAAGCAAATATGAAATGGGGAAAATCCTAGAATAACACTGAGGGAGGTTAATTGTGGGTTTTGTCCACGGGAGCAGTTTATTTTTTACATGGTGTCTAGTTCTGTTTCTGTGTCTTTTGTGCTTTCATTTTTGCATGTTGTGATAATTTTCAAAAGCAGCAGAATTTATTTGTCACTCTTGTTCTCGATTGTCTTCTAAGCTTACACATTTATTTCACACATAGTCCTGCTCCCATGTTAAATTAAATCATTTTAAATTACACACATGCACATGCTTTTATTGTAACACAGACCCTAGTTGCTGTCATACACCCAGTTTCAGAGGCACAAAAACACCCAGTTTGAGCACTTTGAGATGCCAGGGATAGCTGGCAGGGCGGAACTTGTCCTGCCCGTGTGAAGGGTTTCCTCTGGTTGCATCACTGCAAGTTTTCACCCTCTATCAGAGACCCTAAAACATGCAAACATATATAAAAGGCTGCCAAACTGGTGCATGTGCAAGACAAAGACAACAGAGAAGCTGAGAATATGCTTTAAATGCTCTATACAGTAATTGCTGTCTTTTACACTTTGTCCACTGAAGAAGTGACTTTTTTGTGTTTTTTTTCTCTTGCACATTCACTGAAGTCAGTTTTTTTATTCCCAGCACGTAACCTTGATATCAAGTTCTATTCAAATTGTCATGCAGAGATCTGAACGAATTGGAGGAAAAGGCAGAATTTAGTTGGAGTAATAAATAACAGTGATATAAACAGTTTCTATTTCACACAGAGTGCGAGATAGATGCACGCTCCACAGCTACAGGCAATATCAGTTTCACATTTAAATACCACTGCATGGGCAAGAGGGGAGGACAAAGGCAAAGAAAATGAGGAGAAAAAGAGATGCAAACAGGAACAGAGGATGAGGGAGATCAATAGTAGCAGGGAGTAAGAAGCAGGCGCACACTGTGGCGGGGAGGGGAGATTGGGAGTAAAAATGAAGAGGGGGGGGGGAGAGTTGATTTCTAGGGCTGTGCCTCCCTGGCAGTTGAGACGGGGTGGAGACAAATAGACAGGCAGGCGTTTGAAGTCAAGACGGGCTTTTCTTCACTGAACTCGCCTATCTGATGACAGAGTGGAGGAGTAGATGGGGGAGGGTTGGGAGGGGGCGTTGAGGTGTGCCGGGAAGGCTGAAGAACAAGAGGGTAACAAGGTTGAATATACTAAATGGAGAAAATGAGAAACTGAGGAGGCGAGAGTGAGAGCAGAGGCAAAACAAGAGGTGGTAACAAAGAGCGACAATGAGAGACGGAGGAAGGGAGATGAGGCGAGAAGATGAAGGTTTTCTGAAAGAAATTACACGATTTGGATGAGAGCAGAGAGAGACAGACACAGCTATTCATGTTCCAGGATGTATTTAGCACCCCTCTGCCTCGACCTGATTGAATTTTAAATTCTATGACAAAGTATGTTTTATTAGCATGCCTGTATACATATAAGAACATTATAATTATTGCCTGCCTGCAGAGAATTTAGCTTAGCACTTTATGAAATAACACTTTGCACGATTGCCAAGCAATCATGGGTGGGTGCTTCAGGCTGTTGCAAATGGTTACAATTAAACATATTAATAGGGCTCAGATTACACTAGTATCCACATAATCACATTGCTTACAGTGCTTATCTGCTGTGATGGTTTTCTGCGAAGCTGCTCTCCACCTCGTCTGTTATTACCCAGCCTCGCACAAGGAGCTAATCTTTTGTCATTACGCTATCACATAATATCTGGTGCTGATGCTAAAGTCAATAAAAACCAATTAAGCCCTTTAGAGAGTATGTGTTTCTTCTATATGTGCATGTGTTGTGTGGTAGCAGTGTGTATGAGGCTTCTGCAAACTATCTCCAGAGGAGATACGAGACTAGTGGCAGCAGGGAGCTGTGAGAGAAAGCAGAGTGCTGCACAGGAAACAGATCTCTCCCTGACTTCAAAGTTCAAAAGTTGAAGCCTTATCTGTCCACTGACACTGGATCGGCATTTTTCATGCTTTATACACCAAAGGATGATAATAATACTGTATAAAACTTACACAGTATGAAGTACTTTATGCAATACAATGTGCTCTATAAAAATATATATTGTATGTATCGTGCTCTACATTATACTATAATGTAGAGCACGATACACTATAAGATACTATGTTGTACAGTGCTTTATTGTGCTGTATATTACACTATTATACAGTACTATATTGTCCCGTACTATTCTGTTCTATACGATATTTGATGTAATTAACTACGGTGTACTCTATTGTGCTCTTTAACACAGTACTAAATTGTACTGCTATATGATTTACTGCGCTCTGTACTATACTATAATATTGTACATTATACACCGTAGTTATTCTACTGTGTATTCTATAGCCTTCAATACAATGCTATTCTGTACTTTTCTACTCTGTACAGTATAATAAACTCTTATGCTGTATTGTGTCCATGCCATTTTACTATACTATACTATATACTGTAGTACACTCTCATGCTGTACTGTAGAATGTCCTGTAATTCAGCATACTATAAACTGGAGTATGCTACACGGTTCTATCTGTACTGCACTTCACTACACTGTTTGGTATGCTGTGTTACGTCATGTTACAGTTTATTGTATTAAAAGTGCTGTACGACTGAATAAAACTTGAGATGAACTTCAGTTTTCAAGACTGACTGAATGTTGTGGTTCAGATGTCTGTTACTGCTCTGCATAGTAATACCATATTATAAAAGTATGTCAGGATTCTGCAGTTGTGCCTCAGTATTACTGTCTATCTCTGTATTTGGCTTCAGTGTGGTTGTCTCTTTCTCTGTCTGGAGGCAAGTCACACAATCTATTCATTAGCCCCCTTCCTGCTGCCTGATAGGCCAATTGTTTCTCACTGATGCACTGTGTGAGACATCCACACCAGGGGCATGCTGTTTTTGAAACACAAGGAACAAGCAGATACCAGACATGTTGAGAACAGCATCCACTCGTTTTTTTTCCAGAGGAAGAACCAAATCTGTCAGATAAAAAAGTACAAGTCCGTGCAGGGCTTTGAAGGCCAAAGGCAGTCAGCTCCATACTTATCAGGATGGTGCTGACAGTAGCAACAAGCTAATGGGCTCATCTGCGAAGCATATTGACAGCACAGTTCGCCTCAGTTCTGCGCCAGACTAGTCAAAGACAGCGTTGTGCTTTATTAGAGGTGAGATGTGACAGTTTGAGCACTGCAGTCTTACAATTCCATGTTGCCTTACTTATCTTAAGACCTGCCAAAAAATGTAAACTTCAGTGTTCACAGAAATTATTTCACGGCTTCATGAAAGAGCTTTTTTTTTCTGCCTCAGATCTGAATTTTGTAGGTTAGGATGATAGCTGCAGGAGAACAAAGGTAAAAGCTGCACATCTTTGGTTTACAATTCAAAAGGAATACAGAGACGGGATCTTGCTCGTTTGCAATGTAAACAACCTTCTATAATTGCAACGCTGTCAATAAAGCTACTGGGAAAGACAGCTATGTGTACTGCGGCTATGCCAGGCTCAGAGCAATGTTGCTGTACCAGCCCAGTGCCTTTGTTTATCTAATATATAACTGAATTTAAAGTTTATATGGTTATGTACTGTACAATTTGTGCTGAATGACCCACATGGCCCTCAGGCTATTGAAAACAATAATATCTTGCTGTTTTCAGATGTATTTACTTTGTTTTTTTGTTTAGTTAAATTTGACTTTTTTATAATAACCTTACTGAAACGACATCGGTTCTTATATAAACTTGTTCTTGTTTTCCACTGTGTCATCAAAGGTCATTTTTTTTAGGCAGGCTGTATCCACCAGCATATGACTAAGGTCCTGACATTTGGTAAAGCAAAACAAAAATTCACTTATAAAAATCAAAAAGCGGAGCAAATTTCATTAGGCGTTCCCTGAATGCGGCTGTTGTTTATACCAGAAGCAGTTATGGATTTAGCAAGCCAACATGGATCATCGGGATTACGTGACAAGACAACTCAAATGATTCATTATCTTCCAAGTCTTATTTGAAGATGACAAAAAAACTAATTATGAATCATGGTAACAAGCTAGAACTGTTTTTCTCTCTGTGCCCAAGGTCATATTGCCAATTAATGTTTACAGAGCTGCGGGTGTGATCCCTGAGGGAAAAGAGGAATCACTTCTCTTCGAGCTGTCACCTCCTGTGTTCTTTCAGTGTCTGTGCTAATCACTTGTCCACTGTTGTGAGACCTCTGGCGCGATTGTCTTTGGTGCTAAAGCATTGCTGAAGTGGGACAGGAGTATTTTCTGGTGTTTAAAGATACTATCTGGTCAAGGTTGTGAAAGACGAAACCAAACCAAACTTTTTCACCGTGTCACTTTCCTGATGTTTTAGAATCCGAGAGTCCCTCAACTTTGCAATATCTGCAGACATAACAATATGAAACAATTATTGTCATACAAAGCTGAAAAAGGGATTTTCACAGTAATTGGATTAAAATTATGTTCTGTCCACACTGTGATTGTGATTCATTGTCTACTGGTTTACCAGTAGTTCACATTCACATTAACACAAAGAGCAATTTTACTGCTGGGCTTTCTGCAGAATTTTATAATGACATTAGAATAAACATGACAGAAAAAAAAGATTTTTTAGGGCAGCAGCACTACATCACACAGCAATGGCCATGTATTTAATGAGGTAATAGTTATTACCCATGCGGTGCAAGTGACAATGACTGATGATATCTTTACTTTGTTGTAGTTTATCAAAATGGAAAGAGCAAACCCCAAAAGCTCTGTCAGTCACACTCAGGTGGTGATACACAAAAAAATTGCATTTTGAGTGTCAATATATTTTCTTTTCTTTGATTTTTCTTACCTGCCATGTTTAGAGCAACTCAACATTTATTTAAAACTGGGATTTATTGATTTTTTGAGCCACTTAGAGACAGTGAAACCAGCTGTAACGCTGATTATTGCGTTTACGTTGATAATTGGGCTTTTGGTGGAAATATGTCTCTTTAGCTGCAAGATCTTCAATATATTCACCATCTAGTTGCTACTTTTGTCTGCCTCTATTGTGGTGCTAATGCCATGTTCATGCCATTGATTGCCTGTGGATTTTCTTGAAGCTCCACTGTACCTGACCTGGCACTTAATTAATGTGCCTCAAAGTTCCTGTGAACCAAAAAAACTATAACTGTACTTAAACTGAGATTAAACATGTTGTCATGTGTCATATTGATGACAGCTTTAACCAAAATAGAAAAGCTGCAGGTCTTAAGGCTAAAACACTGAGCTTAAAGATGCTAAAATGCTATGCAGAGCTGAAGGAAACAGGAGATTTGATTGATAACTACCTGTGAGATCATCTGTGACCCCTAGCACATCTTAAAGAATTAACTGAGCTACAGCTAATATAAAATGCTGATTATTGCACCTTTACCAGAAAGTTGCAGGAGCACGCTCTGTATTCAGTCTAAAGTTCTAACCTACACAGTTTCAGCCTTTGTTGTTGTTACACTGACCTTTGTCTTACAGTTGTTAAAGGAATGGCTCAATTTAAAATAATGTCACAGCACAGTCTGTACAAAGCAGTAGCTCAGTTGGTACATTAGTCATCTGCGAACCCCGGGATCGATCCCAGTTCCTCCCGTCCTTGGACAAGACACTGAAACTCTTTAGAAGCGCTGACAGAAGCTTACTGTCTGGTATTTGTCCAACAACAATGTTTTTAGGGCGACCATGGATCAGTCGGTACGACAGTCGTTTATGGACCCCAGGGTTGGTTGATCGACTCCCGGTTCCCCTGAATCCTGGCCACACATCAAAATGTTCCTGGACAAGAAACTGAACCCCGAACTCTTGGTGCCTAAAACCCAGCTGCCTGTAGAATTTCCCCAACGGGATTAATAAAGTATCAATTATTGTTATTATGTCAACATTAGCTGGAAGCTAGTATCAATCACAGCAGCAGTTACCACTCTCAGCAGAGTTTGACATCGCTACTCAAATTAATGAGTCACTTGTGATTATGTCTTTCTCTTTACCACTATCTGACTTTTATTTTATTTTCTTGATTTTTTTCAGGCCGCCAGATGTATTCCTATAAAGACTCATGTAACTACTCTCTTTTACATGGGCTTCATTTCCGTCAGCAGTCTGGCAGGAGACTAATAGCTCAGCGACGTTATTAGGATGACAAGGCTGGTGTACAATTTGCTCAATGTGAAGAGCTCACTCAACTTCCTGTTGACTCACAGCAAGCGGGAATTGGCATCAAGGATTTAGGAAAGGAGGGGTGAGAAGAGAAGTGGGTAATGCGATGCTGCCTTCAAAACTTGTTGGAAAAGTTGTTGGAATAAGTTGACAGATAAAGTTTTTGGAAGACTTTGGTTGCTCTTGATCAGTTTTTTTTTTCACGCTTACTAAACATTTCATTTTATGTTTTTACACCAACACAAACAGTTTGAACTACAAAAGAAAAATGCATAAACTGGCTTTTCTCCATTCCCCAGCTGGGCAACAAGCACTTTCTTGTTAAAACTCGGGAGTTCAAAAGCTAGAAGAAGAGTTTGTCCTGTGGACTGTGCAAACTCATATCTCCCATCCTCCCCAGGTGACCTAAATGCACCATGAGACAGCAGAGGGTGGAAAGGGCGGTCTCTGCCTCTTCCTCCTTCCCTGGGCGTGTCGACACCAACACCTCAGGGCTTCTTCTGTTGTATATTCCTTTCCTGCCCCCTCCTCCCCATCCCCGCCCCATCCGCTCACTCCACCTCCCCTCCCAGCCCCCCCGGCCCTCCATGGTTTGTGCCGTGTGATTACTTCTACGTAAGCTGCAACTCCCTGCAGTAGGCTCCTAATTTTTTTTTTTGTAGATGGGGGGGTGCCATGATGAATTTACAAGGCACACATACAGACAGTGGGCAGAGTAGAGACACACTTATATACACAGAGAATGACTGTGTGTGTGTGTGTGTGTGTGTGTGTGTGAAGGTGGGAGAGCAAGTGACTGTGAAGTTAATTAGAACATCCTGTGTGTACTTCTTTCTCTCTCACTCTCTCTCTCCCTCCCCTCTATCTCTGAGAGGCTTTGATGTGGCTTAGTGCCTGGAAACTTAATGAAAAATGTATAATAGCCTTTCCGTTCACTGTCTCTACCCCCTTTTCTTTTCTCTCCTTCCTCCTAACTCTAACCCTGCTACTGTGGGTCCTGCCTCCATGACACGGTGCTTTTATGCTACAAGGAGCAAAAGCCTCTAATAAGATCTGTTTCTCTTAGACTATAGACATACTAGGCTGATTTCAAAAATTCCATTTATGTTTAAAACAGACGTTGGCTCATATCAGCATTTTCAGGTTGTTTTGTAAAGAGCTGCCCTCAGTTTAAATAATCAAGCAGTAAAGGCTTAGCTTGCATTGTTTCATACGGGTTAACAGGACACACTTTCATTCTGTGGTCACTTGTTTTGTATCTTTGTGTAAAGTTTTAATTAATCCAAGGTTGGCCTAATAAGATGGCAAGATACCAGCTATGAACTGCATTACTCCTAGTTCATATTCATCCGGTAAAACTGTTACATCTTTGTTGCCCAAATAGTTTCTAAAATCCTACTTTCATAGCGTAAAGTTACAGAAGTTATCCGACACAGCCCACGGAGATGCCGTCAGCTGATCCAAGAAACGCTTTTCATGCTGAACCCCTGTGAACTCATCTCTTGTGCTGCTGTGCTGTGATGTCAAGCAAACCACTGTTTTATTTTGTTTTTTATTTCATTAGGTCACAGGTTTTGAAAGCTTCAAAAGTCTTCCCAGGGCACATACAAATTTGAGCATTTCATCTTTATCCATTCAGGACACCAAACAGCTCAGTTTTCTCCAGAAGTAATGACAGATTACTGTGGATGAAAGACCGAAAGGTTACAACTTCACCCTCAGTTGTACGTTCCTGTTTTGACCCTCCCATCCCCGCCCCCTCTTCCCTCTCCCTCTTTTCTACCTCCTTCCTCCCTTGGCGGTCGCTTTCTGCCAGTCAGCACATCCCCGGGCAGGGAGGGGTGTTTGATCCGAGCCTCTTCAACCCTCCCTCTCTCCTCTCCCTCGCTCCCAGTCTGCGTTTCCTTTTAGCTGCTTGCTCTCTGTCGATTTGCCACTCTCACACAGAAACGGTCTCCATTACTTAGTGTCAAGTCCAAGTTCAAAGATGACATTCCCTGACTTTACTAAGGGCCGTCAGTTCAATTCAGTGAAGTCGCAGCAGTCGGGAAAGGGAAAATCAAAAGGAAAAAAAAAAAAAAACGAGTTCCTGTGTCATGCAAGAGTGACATCACGGGCCAGTAGGAATTGGTGTCAAGTATAATCCATCATTACAAATCAGCATCATGTGGCTATTAACATGCTTTGGCCATGAGGGGCATCAACCTGGGTGTGATGAGCATTCATCCGCACGTGGGTTTTCCACTTGAACATCACATCTCTCATTAGACGGTCGTTTTTTTTTCACCTGCTCATTAACCATCCTCCCTATTTGTGGCTGTACCTGTCCTCTCTCATTCAAATCAGTGCATCCTCTCCTCATTTCACTCCAGATAAATCCCTGTGTATCTCTATATTCCTCAGCGTGTTTAGAGCTTTGAGGCACGTACAGTTTATAAGCACACAGCAAATACATTAGATAAATCAGCACCTTTCTTCCTGCTTTCCATCTCCCACTCTTTCTCATCCTCCTGGGTTTGGGAGCTATATTTGCTGGTGGATTTGTTTGCAGATTCATCTCCCCTCATCGAGGCTTGTCTCGGTCTGTTACCGGCTGCTTCATCATGCTGCCTCGCTCGCAAAGAGGTAGCGAGAACATTCAGTTTCTAGATATTTCTCCCAGCTTCAAACAGCTACCTGAGCTCTGTTAATCCCCATCCTCGTATAAAAACTGCACAACGTCTGTCCTTACAGTGGAGGATAGCAGGGAAAGAGTAGCATTAGTGCAGAATAAGTGTAACTTGTTGGCTAATGGATGTGATTTATGGAACATTACCTCACAGACTGCTTAATTCTTATGGGTGGAAAGAACATCCTTTTCATTCATTCTGTTTTTTATTCCCCTCTCAATCTACTTTTCAGCGCTGCCTTCCTTGCTCTCTCCATCTCTCCCCTCTTCTCCCGGGACCCTTCCTCCATCACACTTAACTCCTCTTCAAAGCCATCTACTCCACCTCATCTCCCCGCCCTGCGTCTCCCTCGCCCTCTTTCTCTCTCTCTCATCACTATTTCGGCTTTATGAGCTGGATGTCCTCTGTCTCCTTTATGCTTCCATCCACCATTTCGAAAGTAAAGTTGAACACACACACACACAAACACCCCCCATTCCCTCCCTCTGTGTCCTCGTTGGGGTGAGCAGAAGGTCGTAGTCATCAGCAGTCCATTAGGGCACAATGGCAGGAGTTGTGCTGCTCCGACAGAGTGCAATGTGCTGTTCTGGAGGCAACGGGGGCACAGGACAGAGAGGTACTGACAGGCCTGACACCCCCAGCAGACAAACAATACTGCTCTTTCCACTCGTGGTGTGTGGCTGAATGAAGCGGCCCTGTGTCCTTTCCCGGTGGAAGGATGTGCCTCATTCTTCTATGTCTGATTTTATTGGCATTTTCGAATAGGAAAGTAAAACTTCATAACCTCAGTAAATAATACATTTGTGTTCATATTACGTGATTGCTCAGTGACATTTTCACTGTGTACAGCAAGGAGAAACTGCTGCACGAATACTAGCCTCCTTTATCTTTCCATCTTTCAGTCTGTGAAATGAAAACAACAGATTGGATTAGAGGCAAACAAATTACAAGACTTGTTATTAAAACAAACTTCAAATTGATTTGTGCAGTGTGGGTAATAACCATAGGCTATCATAGTGCTGCGAGGCACTTTCTGTAAAAAGAAATAAACTGTATAGATGTGGCATAACCACTAAAGGCCCTGAAAATCTTCTTTTTTTTTAATTGTCCTTTTACTGTGAACAATGTTGTCCTGTTGTACGTGAACACAACACTTTCTGCCAAACCGAGAACCTATTGTTTTGTTCATGTGAGAGATACGTGCGTTTTTGTTCTTATTGATTTTCACTCTGGTTTGAAGTGGGCGGAAAGGCGTTGGACAAAGTTTCTGTCGCATATGTCCATACACCAGCTAGATGTTTGAATAAGACGAAAATGTTTAAACTGCTTAAATGCCGACGGTATCGTCAATCAGATCTGATCAAACCATGTGCAGCTGTGGAGATGCAAATTAGGTGCTAGCAGCTATAAACTATTTGATGGTTTGTCATAAAACGTCTTCCCCTCGACACTAATTTTAATAATTCTGATGATCCCCTGACTTTTAATTAGCTGGGCAATCAAACCCTCCCACAACATTTTTACTTCTTCTATCTGTGGTGTGTTTCTATGTCAGAAATATAACTTTCTGTTTGCACTGATGCTGGTTGATCACAGGAAGAGATATAATGCAATTATTTGAGTATGTGACACTAGCACTTTAACAAGCTTTGAGTTGTATTACAAACACTTCTTAGGTGTTTGTACATAACAAACATACACTAAACAAAGGTTTGTCCAAAATATCCAGGCATAAAAAATGACTTTGTCAAAGTCCTCCCCTCTCAGATAAGGGTATGAGAGTTATTTGTGTTGATTCATGTGCCACATCTGAAAAGTCACCTACCTGCAAAGAATGTGATTACATTTTCTTTTTTCTTTTTTTTTTGGCCAGCACATGGTAAGTTATTAATATAAAACTTATTTTTTGAGTTAAGTATTCCTTTGAGCCATCACCTCAGTTCAGCAGTAATATTCCGCTACATTGAACTTGATGACACAGAAAGACTGAGCTTATAGCCTACAGCACTAGTGCACTGTGGGATTTGAGAAGAAGTTTTTGTCCTTATTTGCAATTTTTACTAGTTTCAATATTAATTCTTAGAAATTCTCCCCTGGAAATAGTCACGGAAGGTATGTTAATTCGCCAGCGGTGTCCCAGCTAGATTTAACATCATAAATGACCTTCTTGGTTTCTCTTTTGTCAGTGCTGATATTTAAGTTAGTGCAACATCTTCATCAGTTTAGGCAGTACAATCCTGGATAAGCACTGATTGGCAATGCCAAAGACTTTTTGCCAAAGTAGCACTTAAAGGCAGCAAACTGATGCTCCATGAAGGTCCATTATTACACACGCAGGTCACAGATGGTCGCAGATAATAGGCTCTTTAACTCCTGTTATTATTTTTGGCTTTATCCGCATGTCCCTTACCCTTTTCTTCACAAGCTTTTGTTGACAAAATGGCAATCTGGCTTTAATCAGCACTACCCCATGACAGACAACAAACTCAGGAAGATGAAACGAAAAAGAAACTGCAAACTGCAAACTCGCTCATCAAGCGTTAGTTTAGGCTAATGAGCCAATTCCAATAAAGCAAACATCAAATGAACTTTGTCCTCTGAAATGCAGATATTGTTACATAAAACTTGCATATGTATCACACCATGAACTTGTTTAGATGGTGTGTGGTGACTGTTTGTGAGGTGATGTCAAATGGCATGAAAAGCAGTGTGCCAGATGCTGCCTCAAAATACATTGAATGTTACAGTCACAATTAAACTCGTACCACCTGCGACAGGTGCTACCTGCTGTTTGAGAGTTCCAGCAGATGAATGCATGGTTCTTCTTTTCTGTTCTCTTAAAATACCTGACGCAATTGTAAGACTTACGAGAGACATGATGTGACATGACATTTTTAAGTAATTAGTTTCAGTCTCACCGTATGTGTTTGTGCAATAGTGCAAGTGTCTGCCTCCTGAAAGACGGTATTTGTCATTATAGTGTCTCAGAAATACAGTCTGAGGTAGACATTGTATATGCTGCTGTAGACCTCATGTAGTATATGTGTATCTCCAAGTAAGTTGTTTGTTTGGAATTTCTTTTTCATTTCAGTGTCAGTGCCTCGCAGACTGAACTAACCTTTCGAAATGGCACCGGCTGTCCGTTTCCTGGCAAAAACTCCAAAAGAATGGAGTGTGCCGCCAATAAGGTTGGCTTGGCTCCCCTCTGTCTGAATTACTCTGTTTTTGTCAATCACTCTGTCCTTGTTTGCGCAGGACTCAATTTGCCGTGATTGATTCTGCACCCGCTGCACACGCTCGCGTCTTGAATTCAGGACACAACGCTTTGGAAATTGTCAGCCATTGATTCACAATTCGCCGCTTCCGATGGCAAAATTTCTCTTCACATTCTCGGCATAGGGGTGCAGCCTAATTAGTTTTAAGATTTGTTCCACTTGGACACAAATGACAGTTAATGGTTCTTGTGGGATTTTGCACACAGTCTGTTGTGCTATTGGAATGGCATGTAGCCCAGCTGTGAATGCAAGATGTCTTCATTTTTACAATGAATTGATTAAGTCGCCAGAAGGCTCCAATTGACTGAAACCTCTTATTTTATTCCTGACAAAACATTTAGCGAGTTATGCCGCAGCCATCGGTAACTTTTAGCACACTGTTGTTTTCACAGCAGACAGCACTTGCATCATCTAGATCTTGATGAAAAGTGAAACAGAACTTGAA
Source organism: Ctenopoma multispine (assembly GCA_034779795.1). Classification (NCBI taxonomy): domain Eukaryota; kingdom Metazoa; phylum Chordata; class Actinopteri; order Anabantiformes; family Anabantidae; genus Ctenopoma; species Ctenopoma multispine. Next base: position 4,011,551 of record JAUYWH010000027.1, on the reverse strand, counting down.
TTCCTAATTTGCGAAAATTTCCAGCAACTATTTAGAAGGTTTAGAAAATATTTCAAGAGCAACAGTGGTCAGTAAATCAACTGGATTTAGTAGGACTGTGAAATTCATCGTTACCATAGGAAAACGTATTGAAAGACTGTTTTTGCACCCAAAGTTGTGGCCACCCACTCAGGCCTTGTCCTTACAGCTGCCCCCCTGCTGACAAAATGACAGATGGGATGTAGAGGCTTTTATGACCTCAACAAGCGAGCAAAGGCGATGGAGTACGTCTTAAAATCCAGGCCACAGTCAGTCTTTTCATCCTCCACAGTTATACGGTACTTCTGGAGGACACACTGGCAGGAGAGGAAAGTGTGTCAGAGAGGTGACCGCGGTGCCTGGTGTTTGGCCAGAACTAAGTGGAAACAACAAATGAAAGCTACGTTCTCCTCCTCCACCTTGACACTACAAGCCGTCTCCTTCTCTCTGGTTTCCCCTCGTTCTCTTTTGTCCTGGTCTCTTTTGTCATCTCTCATCCTGACCTTCATCCTCCTCCTTGTTATTGTTTTCTTTTTGTCATCGTCTCATTTTCCTACATACCCCTGCTCTTTTTCCACCTCTCCCTCCCCATCCTGTCTTGTGTATGTTACTATTTTCTCATTTCCTACTCTTCCTCACTCATCTTCCCTCCAATGTCTCTCTCTCTCTGCCTGTCTCCATGTCTTTCTGGCCACGGTCCCATTTCCCCAATTGGCTTAGTGGCAGTCTAATCATTCTCCGACACCCCTGCTGTCGTCTCTTCTATCTTTCCGCCTGCCGCCGCCCTAATCCTCTGATCAGTAAATACCCCTCTTCAGCGCACATTGCTTTGCAGCAGACAACTGCCTTCCTAGTGTACTTCTCCATAGTGCATAGTGATAGTCCTTACACTCCTGTACACAGCAAAGAATAAAATTAAAGGAAACAAGAGTGAAAGATCCACTAAGAAACACCTCTGGCACACAGAGGACTAAAATATTCCCATCCCCAGCTCTCCACTCTGAATCAGTTGCATCAGTTTATATGAAATATGAGCAAAGACTGCTGACAGGAATTAAGCAATGGCCAAAAAAATAGCTATCATCACACAGTAACAAATGCCAATAATGCACTTTGACCCACTGCGTTAAGGTCATTGTGATTTGTGCAAGATTTATGCAAGAACAGTTTCCATAGTCACACTTTCTCTTCTGTTTCATCATATTTAAATCACATGTATTTCTACACTAAACAGTCATTACATTTTATAGAGTCATCACATTATTTTACGTATTCCTAATGCAAATCAAGTATTTAAAGCATTTTACTTAAACTTGCTGTTTCCTGCTTTCCTGTGCTTAATATATACAGTATTAAAGCTCATTTCAAAGAAGTGACATTTTGTTACTTGTTTAATGTAAGGAAAACATCATTGTTATAGTAATGTGCAGTTAAAGTAGGGTTAGGGTTTGACAAGCTGAGGAAAGATAGTGGCTATGGCCCACCCCTAACTTTAAAATTTAAATCAAAGAAAGTCACATCTAGACATTTGAATTTCATCTGTTAAAGTTCAAGAGGCAACGTCCTTCTGGTTCACATAATCCAGTCAAGTAAACCTAAAAGTCCTCTGTCTTACCCACTAAGGAGCTAATCACTAATCAGTGTGCTCGTTATTAACCTAATTAGCTGCCCCTGTAGCCTCCAGCTCCTGACACTAATGCCAGCGTAGCCACCACAGCTTTAAGCCTGCATTCAGAATCAGCAGGAGGACAGCCAAGCTGAGGTAATGTGGCTGAAGGATTTAAGGGTTCATCCCCATAATAGGGCATTAACCCCAGAGGAAGTAATGCCAAAAATCTAATCTATGTTTTATCAACAGCACTTTGTATCCGCGAGTCTCTTTTTGTTAAGACGGCATAAACTGAGGGTTACTGATAAAATGTAGAAATGTTTTAATAGAAATGTTACCTTAGTTTAGTTATTCGTAGTAATGAGGTTTCATGCAAGCGTAGGGTGTATAGCCAGAGTTTTTAAGCAGTATTAATTAATAAACTTGTGTCTCACTGTACAGAAAACTGACTAGAAGCTCAAAACAAGTTTTTTATACTTTGTTTTAGTTTTCATCTTGACCTCCATCCAAACCCCATAAATAAGCTAACACATAAACTCCCATCTTATTCTGTCCTTGAATCTGTGATGAGACCAATTTGATCTCAGCACTGATCTAATAGCTTCATAAAAGCTGTACATGTAGGACTTTGGACTCATCATTCTGTTGCTCAGTCACAGGATAATATCTCGTCCTTCCACAAGAACACAAATGGTTTGGCCATTATCGTCTACTGTCATCTTAAAGGAATTAAAAAATCAAAGCCATAAGCATCCTACACATACAGCTCAACCTTCTTTTGGACAAAGTGTGTATTTACTGGCACAAACATTTAGAAGGGACACACAAATTGTATGAAGTAAAACATATACAACAGGAGCTGACATGTAGTCATTGTTTAAATTCTTACAGAGACAGTATCTTTAATTAATTCTTTATCACCGATGTCTGATGTTCCCCTGTTCTTTGATTCTTCCTGAACTTTTCTCTCTTATTTCTCCATCAGTTTCCTTTTTGTCATTACACTTTCATCTTGTTTGTGTTGTTGTATTGTTCAGTGATTTTTGAAGTCAAACCTGCACCAGTGTTCAACTGAGTTTAACATAATGTAACATAATAAAGCATGTATCTGATTTTAAAATTTAAGTGGATTTCGCAAGGTAGATAGTGACGCATGTAGTAGTTCTGTAGTGTGCCTATACAAAATGCTATACAAACATCTGCTTTATAAAGCACACAAATGAACATGTTTACATCTATCACTACATCTTCAAATATGCCTGCTTTCCTTCCTAGAAATAACAACTTGATGATGTGCCAGGAATTAGGTAAATATGTCAAAAACCTTTTTTTTCAGTTAAGCATTGCATCTGTTTGGAGGTGGTAAGTATGTGGCAGTATCAAGTGATAACTTTGCACTTTAACTTGCTTGCTTAAGGTCACTATAATTTGCAAGATTTATGTAACCGCTCTATCATCTTGCCAAAAAACAACCTCCACATTGCACAAATATGTCCACCCAAAGAAGTCATTACAGTTTCTGTAAATCTGTGTTACAGAAAGCAGGGTCAGAGTGTTTCGTGTTTCTAATCCAAATCAATCAAGTTCTATCAAGAGTTGACTTTGTTTATTAGTTTACTTTTACCCCTTGTTGTTCCCCATTCAAAATGCTGACAATTCCTACACATCTGCTGGAAAGAGTAGAGTTTAATGAGGATGTGTAGTACAAGCTGTAACTTAATTAGATAGATCTAAGCTAATACTGGTATGTATGTCAGCACAGGCAGTTTTTCTGATCTTGCTGCATGCAGTGGAGGAAGTGGGAAATTGAAATTCATATAGATGCACTGCATCCGCCTCCCCTTGAGGGACAGACCCAGAATCAACTCATCCTCCCTACATCTCAGCGTTGATCACAGGCAGTGAAATGCACAACTGACCGCTGATCAGTCAGGCTCAGGGGTCCACTTATGACTACTCCCTGTGCTATTCATCAAACTGACGGCCAGTGATTGGGAAGTGGACCCAACAGACATGTCTACTAGTCCCTAATAAGGTCTAAAACTAACTGTGTTTGCGTTTGTAGACTCCAGAGGCAGAATGACCGGCGTTTACGTTTGTGTGTCTGTGTACCTATTCCTCATACAGGCAAAAGTCATTCAAAGAGTCATTCATCACATTAACACCACATCAGCTAAGTGCATGTATCGTTCGTCAGAGTGCAGCTGCCATGGCAGTAGTTGCGGGTCCAAATGCTTTGTTGGTTTCTATAATATTAAGCAGCTGTAGTCTGCACTCCTCCACTAACTCAAGGCAATGATTAATTAATGCGCAGTTTGCGCCGTCATGTTAGACAACATTTATTTTTAGACTCTATATATTTTTGCCATCATGTGCCATGTGAAGCACCATTGACTACATACAGGATACTTTACAACTGTTTCTGTGAGCTTTTAATTTGTAGAATTCATAAACACAGAATCTAAACTGAAAGAAGAGTGAAATCTAATAAACTGGGATGTAGTCTGATGTATGCCTCCGTAAGCTCAAGATATTTTTGCTACCTTCCAAAAGTTTTTTTGAGACAAGAATTTGGTGGCAAATGTCTGGTAAGATTTATAAATGTGTAAATTCTGTGTATTCTCTTTGTAAGAATTTGTTGTATCACTCGTACATCTTATGCATTTGTCTTTTTATGTATATGGTCTAAATCTATCTCTTCAAGTGGAGAGGCACTGCTAAAGCCACCTGCCAGCTGTGCAGAGGTATAAAAGTCACTGAGCAAGGAAGAATTATTATATTAAGAATATTTCTTAATTATTGTATATTATTACTGGCTTAGTTTACATACTGTAGCGTTAACTTGGCTAAAAGACAGGAAACAGCTTGCCAAACCTTCAAGAAGTAAAAGTATATACTGTAATGCCAAACAGAACCTAGATATGAGAGCAGTATTCACTTCAGCAAGGAACTCTAAACAACAGAGCAGTGTTTTTCCCTGAATGTCAAACCATTTCGCTACATTTTTTCGAACTTTAGCTTCTTTCATTGAAGATAGAATTAATGATTTTTTTTTTCATATAATGTTTATATTGCTTAAGGTAAGAAGGTCAAATGTGCCATTTAAGCCTCAATACTGAAACTAGGGCATTTATTTTTAAAAAGAAGATAAAGTTTTATACTGTTGGACAAGAGTAAGTGTCGTGACCACTGATGAACTTTTCTCCCTCTTTGTGGTTGTTCATTACAAAACAAAAATCCTCTGCACTGTAAGCAGATCAAGTCAAGTAAAGGTCATGTACTTGCAGTGTTGACATCCGTCTGACTCATAACTTTTGTCGTGCGTCACCCCCATCTCTTCCACATTTCTCAGCCGTATCATCCAAGAAGGCAGAAGTGCTTTCACTGACATGCCAAACTTCTTGCTGTGCTGACAAGACGCTGAACGTTGCCTGTTTACTTATTGAAAAGATAGAAGATATGTTATTAAACAATATGTGAAATTGGTTCACAGACATGCATTTAGAATATGCTCCACCCTATGAGACTCGGGGAAACTCCCTGGAGAGAAACCGTCAGTCATCATTATGACCAGTGTCATCGTGATAGATGGTAACTCTCAGAAGTGGTTGTGTCTTCGTGTGGTAAAGGCAGCGGCAGGGTCAACTCACACACTGACTCGTCTGTTAAGGGTGACAACATGACTGGACTTTGAGACGTAGCGGCCGTAAATAGGGTGCTGGCACCCTAAAGACCCCGCCAAGTCTCATCCTGAAGCTTTCCCCTCCTGCTGTGTTTCTCTTTCTGTAGTATGCATTTTACCACGCCTCTCTTCTCTTCCTTTTTTCATTTAAATTGATTCCAGTTCATTTGACTTCCGTAATCGGTTTAATTAGATTCATTTAATAAAATCAATTTGGTGCGGGCTCTACTAGAGAAGTTGAGATTTCGGAAAGCACATAAGTAAAAGGATAAGGACAATAACCAGAGCTAAAACAATGCATATTATAGAAAACTGCATCAAACGGAATACATAACGCATAATTACATTTTTAAGGAATGGCAGCACAGTCTTCTGTTCCTCTCTAGTTTTCAGTGGGTGACAGGGAGTTATTTTGCTGCACTGATTGTACGTTTTGGCATTTCATCAAGTAAATCCAGCCGCGTTCTCATTATTTATTTCCTTTTGCTTCTTTGTTGTCATGTTGCCAGTTTGTTTTGGGAAGGGAACAGGCTTGTGATTTCTTTGTGTGTGTTTGTGTGTGTGTGTGTGTGTGTGTGTGTGTGTGTGTGTGTGTGTGTGTTTATCTTTGGTTTCCTGGAGTTTTCAGACTGCAGCATTATCCAACTCAGCTGTGATTTTGTGTGATATCTCTTTCTTAGAAAATTATTATTTCTAATTTCCTTATAAAAAGAAGAATAACTGTATACTCATTGAGAAGCTGTGGTATAAATGGTTTTAATATAATGAACAAAGACATAATGATTGTGAAATACAGACACATTAGAAGCGCATGGATACTCAACAGAAATCTTTTATAGATTTTTCAATAAAAGATATGATTTTATCTCACCACCTCAAATGCACTACAAATAGAGCCTGAAGGTTTCCACCAGCGTAGGTATAGTCAGGGGAAAGGAGAGTGCTATGAATGCAGCCATGCCTCTACAAAAGAGCTCCCCAGATGCCCTCAGATTGATCCACATTAGGCTACACTTTAATTTGATAGGTTTGTTCAGGGTATTTTGTGCTGATTCAGTAATCAAGAGCACAACTGTCTACAGTCATCTGGGGTTATAGTTTACATAATAGTGAGAATCAAAAGGAAATAATTTTTAGTTGCAGCATCATAAAAGGTTTCAATGAGCAGCTAGAACAGCAGGCAAGAAGAGAACAACAACAAGCAGCAGACAACACACTGCGCAGGGTGGTGGCACGTTGGAAGGCCGGGACACCTGCAGAAAGGTACAAAGAGGGAGAGAGAGAGGAGAGGAGAGGAGAGGAGAGGAGAGGAGAGGAGAGGAGAGGAGAGGAGAGGAGAGGAGAGGAGGGCTCAGTGTATCAAGGGAGGTCTCACAGCAGAAAGGTCTGTAGCCATCTCTAACTATGAGCTTTATAAAAAAAGGAAAGTTTTACACCTAGTCTTAAACGTAGACGGTTTCTGCCTCCTGAACCAGAACTGGGAACTGGTTTCACAGAAGAGGAGCTTGATAGCTGATGGATCTGCCTCTCATTTTACATTTAAAAACTGTAGGAACTACAAGTAGACCAGCCCTGCCTTGGTAAAATAATTTAATTACTTTACTTTTGTTACACATTCTCACTTTATCAAAGTAGCCTTTAAACAACTCCAAACTCTCCACGTGCCTCATGTTTTCATTGTTAAAACATGCAGAAACACAAAACAGATTGTGGTTTAGCTACAGTGGTCTCCCTTAAATCCGAATGCTGATTTATTGACATCTAACAAAAACAAGCTTGTCTTTAGATTGTCCCCATCTTCTGTCCTGCAAGTCAAAATGCAATTAGCTACAAAATACCATCAGATAAAAAGTAGCAGTCACCAGTATGCTAGCGGACAGTGGTATCTGTGTGTATGCAAATATTTATGTACTGCTGCCAGACTTTTCTGTTGGTCTGACCTCGTGCTGACAGGACGTTCAGATCAGCTTTGGAACAAAAACTATTTCATGCAAAAAGAGAAAATAGTTTCACACTGTTGCTTTGTTAGAAGACTTTTCTATATTTCAAATTCATGTCAGCCCCAAATGCGTTGCCTGGCCCTTTCTAAACATTTCTGTAATATATTTTTGTCATCACCTCATCTAACCTTTTCCTGACATTGTTGATTGACTGCTACAAAAAGCTACAAGATCTGGCTTAACTGTCAGACTCTCACAGATTTACACTTTCACCATTACTCCAGGCTGTCATACACGCATCAAACTATTTGCTGCTTTCTTTTAGTTGCTTTGATTTAAATCACTTCTTGTACTTTCGCTGCAGCTGGAGATCCCACTGTGATCCATGCTCGCCACTTTGGAAACCACCAGTTTTATTTTTGGACTTCGTGTATGTGTGTAGCAGTATGTTATCTCCACAAGTTAAGATGATGGCAGGGGACTGGAGATAATTCTTTTCTCTCTCTCTCTCTCTCTCTCTCTCTCTCTCTCTCTCTCTATGGAGGCGTGTAAGTGAAGTTCTTTCACCTGCACTCCAAAATCACACTTAGTGTTCATATTGCAGCGTTGTCTGCAACAAACAGTCCCACTCTGACCTTGTCTTTCACTGACGGTTAATGGCTTTGAAAGCAGAGAGTGCTGTGCTTTCTGCTGCAAAAGGCCACTCGCTGTCTGTGTGCACAAAATAAGTGTGTTCCTGCATGCACTCACTCAGACGAACCTGTGGTTTCAGAAACACACTACAGCTCGACATACCTCTTTATACACATCGCATTGACTCTCATTGACATTTGTTCCCTGGAGACTACAGTCTTCTGTATCTAAGCAGAGGCAGAGAAATATCTCAACAGCTAAGTATAGATTATTTCACTTTCATGGTAATAGATTTTTTCAATATGCACACGTGGCTTTAACAAATTATGTCCTACTGTACATCACACTTAAATTAATTTGTAATTTTCACATAGATTCATACTGTTGCATAATTTGTCCACGTCCAGTATATGTGGAATGGTAAATGCAATTGAACAGACTGTCACTAAAGGCAGGGTATGTCTGTGAAGATTCTCAGTCATCCAGGTAAAGTAGTCTGAGGATTGAGTCATGGCAACTGGACTTCTTTCTTC